>JAAEAF010004287.1:92155-193770 GCA_011037195.1 Triatoma infestans
TCTGAGTTGCTTAAGTTTAGTGCACAAAATATGATGATTTAAGGAATCAAAGGCTTGCTTAAAGTCTATAAATAACAAGTAAAGACTCTTTTTTCATGGGCCAAAATGAATATTTATTATAGAGTTTAAAATAAAAACATCATCCAAGGACCCTCTATTCCTTCTGAAACCCATTCTGACTTTCTGGTAGAAAATTATTAATTTCCGAATACTCATACATACGGAAAAAAAGTATTTGTGTAAACAACTTAGCTATACAGTTACCTCTGTAACTTGCTATACCTATGCCTCTGTAATTTCCAACTAATGACTTATTTTTTATGCATCATAAACATAACAACTTCTGTCCATTTCTTAGGAATAACTTCTGTTTCCAAAACTTTATTAAACAAAACTTCTAAAAATAACAACAAATTTTCAGGTAGATATTTGTAAAAATCATATGATATTTCATCTAAGCCTGCCGATTTCCCAGCCTTTGATTTAATAATCGACTGTAATATTTCAGATTTTGTAATAGGTTGATCTAGAAAAGAATGGCATACATCAAAATAAGATAGAATGACTAAATTTTTAATTGGAAATTATAGGCGTAGATATAATCATCCCATTCTTTAATGGGAATTGTGTTGGTGTCATTTATATTTTTAAATTTTAATTTGTTTCCCGTTTGCCAAAAAGACTTGATATTTGCACAGTTTGATAATTCTAAAGTAATTAAGTTATTATACTTTTGTTTTTTGGCTTTAAGTAAGTTTCTATAAGAATGCTTTTCTTTAAGATACAATTGTAATATTTCAGTATCATATTTAGCTTTTTTAATATTTCTATATAATATTCTAAGATTTTTCTTACTATTAAAACAACATGCCATAACATATATATAATAACCATAATAGTATAACAGTTATATATAAGGCTAAAATAAAAAAAAGAATGTAAAAAAAGACGTGACAGAAATGAATGTAAGCTATCCAACGATGGCCATCATAAGTCTGTTGGTATAGATACAAACGAAACGATGCCATTTTTTTTATCAGGTGACTAGATAATCGCAAAGCTATCAGCGCTTCAGTCTTCGGGAAGGATTAGTAGGAAGTGTTGTCTGGGACAAGTTTTGGATTAGTGGGTTGTAGTGATGGAAAAGTTTGGAATGAAATTGAATATATTGGGGCCTGGGGAGGTCAAGGATAGCTGAAATTTTTATGTCAGTTCTACAATGCACCACACTGGTTGCTAACATAAAATGGAGCATCGACTATTGTGCGACATATTTTCGATTGGAGAGATTGGATACGGTGGAGATTGGAACGCTTTGCTAATCCGTTCAGTTCGACTTCCTATATCAAGACACGAGCCAGCAGGGATATGTAGAGTATTTTTGTTTGTTTGAAAGAGTCAGTTTTGATTGTGTGTTGAACAGTCTTTTGATCATTCGGTATCGGAAATTAAGTTCTTATCGTTTGAGTGGAGTATGAGACACAAGACGTTTGTCAAATTGCAGGCCGGGATATCGCACGTAAAGTAAAGTGAAGTAAAGTAATGCCTATTTTTTCAGGCGGGCTTAACGTCCAACTACCAAATTAGGTGTCGTGGACAGGGGGGCGGAAGCACCTACTTTACTATTAACATTTTTTAAACAAATATAAAATTTAGTTATACGCTGGACTCGAACTAGTGTCCTCCCACTTACAAGTCCATGCTCATAACCAATACACCAACACCCGCCCCGGGATATCGCACGTTAGCCGAAAGGATAAGGATGTGGTTCAGATATATTGGAGATAGTATTGAGTAACAATTCTATGTTTGAAAAAAAAAACTGTCAATTACAATTTTACTAATAGTAAGTGTAAGTAGCGTAAGAGTTTCACACTGGGTCTTTATTTTTTAATTAGGAATTAAAAGTTTTCTATCATTATTTTTACTATATATTAAAAAATAAATTAGTTTTTTTAAATTTTTTCTTAAATAACAGGATTTTAAGATAGATACGATCTTGTGACAAAATATTTGACCATTTCTAAACAGATTTTCTATTAATATTTTTACTTGTCAAATTAAAAGGTAGAAATTCCACTAAAAATGACATGTATAACTCTAATAATTGCTCGAAAATATTTGAAAACGTTCTGATATTAATCGGAATAATCGGATTGACTACTGACTGTCATTTCCTTTAACGGGCAATTACGCACGAATAAGAATAAAATAAAATAAAAAACAATAAAGCAAAGTAAGAGCAAAAGTCCATGCTCACTTTGTTATACATATATATAAAAATAAAAATAAAGGAACAAGTTATTTTGTGGCAAGTTGGACAGGATATTTTGTGGCTAGAAAGAGAATGGAAGGCGTTTCTACTACTATATAAGCTGACAGGTGTAGAAGTCCCTGATGAAGTCCACTTAGTGTCAAATAGAAATCCTGCCTAATTCCTTAGAACCTTGCCATTGTTAAGACCACCATCATGACTTGTATAAAATGTTACTTACATTTCCTTGCTCATCTGTCTGTTTCTTGCATCCTTCAAGAAACAGCTACCTACTATTAACTTGTCAGACATTTGGTTACTATACACTTATCAGCGTGAACTTCTTACAAGGGAAAGTGACGAAGCTTTGGGTAATGTCATTCAGAAAACTATAACATTTTTCTAAGCATCATCTTCTTTTAACAATTACAAATATAGAGTTGTAAAACACTTTATAAAACTTTTTGTTCCAAAACTATGGTTTATCTCATGCTATTAGTAAAAGGTTTTTCAAAAGTCATGATGAGAATCTAGTTTTTATATTTGCACAAATTGCAGGTAGTTTGGTTGAATTTTGTTAAAAATAATGTGTTTCATATTTTTATACTACCCCACTCAACACTTGAAGTGACAACATCTAGCAACGGTCATCTAAATGTCATATTCATCATTCTTCTTTCGTTTTACTCTTTTTTATTGCTGTAAGAGTAAGTACATGCGAGCGGAACAAATTTTCAAAATTGAATTTTCATCAGAAATTCATGTTTTGAATCCACCATATCTGGCCCGAAGATTTCGGTCAATATTCATCAACCGAATGTGAATTTACAGAATGATTTTTCCAGTTTTCTCTAGACCTAAAGACTTAAAAGTTTCTATAAACTTCACGTTTTACCTACACATGTAATCTATCACTTTTATTTGAAACATTTCTCCAAAAAAAATTGTTGATGGAATGTTCCGGAAAATTACAACAACGTCAAGTTCTCCTTTAAAGTGTCGCTTCAATACATTGTACTATCTACTTCCCAATAATATTAATGCACATTAAAAGGATCGTTAGAATTCCAGGTTTAAAGAATATCGTTTAGCCGAATGTATGACTGTGCCGAATACGTTGCTGAAATTTTTGGAATTTCCTATAAAGTTGGAAAAATTGATATTAGGAGAGTTATATCTGAGTTAACTTTAAACTGTAGTTGCTGTAATGTGATAACAAGAAGGAGTGATAACGAGAAGGAAAAGATATAATTTTTAAAAATTATAACTAGTGGTGCCAGCCAGTCGCTATTATTCAGGACAAGAGCCGCGGTCAGTCCACGGTCAAAGGGACCGCCAAAGACACACCGCTAAAACCCTTTCAACAAAAACCCTTTCAAAAGGGTCATTATATGGTCAGTGTGCAGAAGCCGCCTGGCCGATATACAAGGGTCAACAAACACTCAAAAGACCACCTGGCTACAGTCCTTTGACAACCGCCATCATCTGTTGCCACACTGGTCACCGACCTATTCAAGATCTAGGGTCAACACACAGCAAGAGATGTTTTAGAGTGACCCTAATTACACACTTGTCAATGTGTGAGTGATGCCAATATAAACGTCTCTCCACAGGAGGAGGGGATGAGTATTCTTCAGTATTTTATCAGCGTTTCATCAGGATTCTACCAGTCATATACGACATCAGTTCATACATAGCGAGCGCGTCCCTATCTAAGGTTTTAAACATATATTTATTCATCATCATTATAGTTGTGCATTCTAGTTACCATTTAATCATTTTAAATTAATTGTAGTTATATCTTTTCAAACGTTTAAGTTATTGTTAAAATATAGTCTATTTTCGTAAATTAGTAGTTCATATTTCGAGTAACAACTCTCTAAAAATCTCTAACTCCCAACCATTCATCGCATCATAACCCTCTTCAAGACATCTGATCCCACTACAATTATTGTGAACTAACAAAGGGTGCTACCATACAGTGTATAATAATTATGATTAACGTTTTAAAGACGCTTGTGATAGCTAAGTGGTTAGCGGCATGGACCCCAAACTGACGTGTATTGCTTAGTACTGGATCTGATTCCTAGTCTTGATCTTGGATTTTTATTCGATGCATTAAATGTGGTTACTTTTGTAATAAAGTATTTTGCTATCCGATTCCATCCACGTCACCTAAACGGTAGATGGATTTAAATTCTTTCTGAAAGAATGCACATCACTTACTTCTCTACTTTACATTTAAATGTTACGATCTAAAAAACCAATAATTTTAATCCTAATTATCCTGTTTGTCAGTCGTTAACGAGAATAATTTTTTTTTTTTTTTAATCAAAACTCATGATCAACCTATTTTGCCATTCATCAAAATTAGTTTGGGGGCAAGCCGATCTATCTACTAATAGCTTATTGAAACATTTTTGAGTTTTCTCAATTCTTGATCGCTCCTATCATTTACACTACAACAGTGTATGGATCTTCTAATGGCATCAAAAAATTTTTAATTGGCTGAAAATGTAATCCATTTTTGAGCAATAGATTATAAGATTTTCTCAAATTCTATAGTCTGCCATTTTGTATGTCAAAAATGTGATCCATCAATTTATCATAATGCCAAAAAAATATTTGTAATTAATTACAATTTCAATTTCTTCTCCCAGATATTTCCATTTCCCGAACCGCATTACTTCTGGTTTTTATTAAATTTTACCGTGAGATTACCATAACCTTAACATGAAAATTTTTCGATGTATAGTCCAATTGTTTTAACTGATATTTATTCCTATAACAGCCAATCTCTTTAGTGAATACCTGGGTAGAAGCCAGATATATCTTCGCTTTTCTATGTTTAACATTAGAAATTCCAGTGCCATACATGAAAACCCATGTTTAACAGTTTTCGCAAACTGAATAAGCTGCAGCAACCTAAGGCTTGGCAATACTTTACAACCGAGGCAGTTAATCTTCTTAGTTCACTCTTCTCTTCAGGCTAATTGTGACAGTTGTGCTAGCTGTAACCTTAGATTTCCAGTGTTATGAGGGTGTGATCAATAAGTATCTTATGGGCAATAAAGTGTAATTGCATTCCATTGCATTGGGTGTGAGGTTACCCATGGAGATGGTAAGAGCAAACTTACCCTATCAACCACTTGCTAACGGCCTTGCAAGTATTTAAAGTCTTTGGTATTTGCACTTTCGCCATCTATATAGCGCAGAGATTAGAAGAAGTAAGAAAGTAAAGAATGTTATATTAACCTCCAACGAGCTATCATAAAACCAAAGAAAATTTTTCTCAATTCTTGATTGCACCTATTCTTTGCAACTACAACAGAGTAATGGATCTTCAGACCCCACGGTGTAGAAAATGCTCCCTGGAAATTCAATGAAGAAATCTCCAAGAGCAAAATTTTCGGTCCATTGGAGTGAATGAATTGAGATAGTAAAAAAAATAGATGGGTGCCCGGACCTTATCACGAATGTCTAGATTGGTTGGAACTTTGAGTCCAAAAAAATTGCGCTTAACATTTCATTTTCCTGTTTACTGTGTTCTCTGCTACTTGAATTACAAAAATAAAAAAATATTGTACGACAATAGGCAAATTAGAAATTTAGTTGAAACCTAATATTTTCATATTTAATTGAAGGGGAATATTTTTGCCTTTCAATAGAATTAAACTAAAAGTTCTAAAAATTAGAGTTTTATTTAACCTGGCTTTTATTGAACAGATTTTCTCTAGAATAAGCTAAAACTCGGTAAACCAAAAGTAAAGAACATGAATGTTTGCTGAAATTAATATTACTTCCGCTTCCTGTTATTAAGAAAATAAACTAAAACAAAATGAAAAATGGAAAGGAAAAAAACGGTAGAAAATACATATAAGTGAATTGTTAAATGAGTTCCTAAACAGTGAATTGAAACAGTTCCATTGAGCAGTGAAAATTAATTTCAACTCTGTATCTCTTCATTGAGTTGAAACTTTGTTACTTTAACAAAGTATTCATTATAATTGACTTGCTGAATTCTTTCCTAATAAAAAGGGAAACTTCGTTCCTTTTTTTAATTAATGGTTGGGAGCAAAAAATTAAGAAATCTACGGACTTTGAATGTTTCTTAAAATTGTAACTTTAAAAATTTTAATTAATTACTTAAACTTGGAAGACGATTAGTTTTATAGTAGAAGTGATATAACAGTATAATAAGTTGGCATACATTGAAAGAGCAAAAGATGAATCATTATTTTCAGTATAACAATCTTCATCCAATCGTATCGGCATCCAAATAAGTAGATTTAATTTGTTCTTGTGTTCAAGAATTAATAGCGGTTGCTAATTACCCATACAAATGTAAGGGATCAGCTAGGAGAGCACTGATTCTAACGGGTTGTCCATTATCAGCAAACATACACAATACTGTTTTATAAAATCAGTATATACATAGATATTGAAATGTGTTTGGTGATGATGTGTTGTTTGTGTAGTAGCTTGTGACGTGAGCGGTTTTGTAAAGGGCTTGTGAGTATGTTTAAAGAGAAGAGAAATAATAAGAAATAAATAAAAAAAAACACTGCTAGATTAAATTAAATATATTATCTCTAAAGAAATTTAACTACTTTTAATATCACAATAATATCAATTAAAATCAATTATTTATCTAGATTAAATGCTAAACTCTTATAACTGGCCTGAATTTAATAAAGCGATTCCTGAGACAAGTGTTCTGATTGAATTGTTTAAAGAATGCTCTGCTCTAGCGGGGGATTTTCTCCTACAAAACAGTTGGCCAAGTGGCATTGTCTTTTCCTAACGGATTCTTGTCCCTTTGTGTCTTTAATAGACTGACCTTAATTTAATAGTACTTATATCTTTTCCCTGCAATAAAATACACTATTTGAACTAGCTAAAATTCACTATTTTATTTTCCAAAATTATTTCACTTAAAATACTGTCATAATTCACTAAACTACTTTTCCAAATTTATTTTTTCCAATTGCTACTTCCACTACAATATGTAATGGAATCCAAATCATTATAGATTCATAGGATCCGAAGACACAAAAATGAATCAAAAAAGTTAGTTACTCCCCATCTAGGCCAGACTAAGAAGGGCCAGTTCAATTCATATAAATAGAGCGACTCAGTACAGGTTAGGAGGGTTTACGACTAGCGTACAACCAGTCAGCAACCTTCTCTCATCATTCAGCCAGTCTGTCTCTCTTTCTCTCTCTCTCAATATATATATCTCGGTACCTAACTTCTCATTCATTACTCAATGTTCAGCTATATTCTAGTATATTTCTCTAAAACCCATTCTCTCCCCTTCTCACATCCATTATATTTGTAAACTCGTCAGGGTATTTGTAAACTCTCCTGAAGTGGATTCATTTTTGTGTTTCTCCACTCTTGGGAATCCTACAAATCTATAATGATCCAGATCCCATTACACCATTAAGATGTATACAAATTCATTAAACCCCCAATACCATCACAATTTAAAACATACATAAACTAGGTCTTACAGATGTGCTCACACATTCATAATAAAATATTTATCTCCAAACAAGATAATAAGCCGATTAAGGACGGCTTATTTGCTCTGTTCAAGAAAGCCCCCCTCCCCCAAAACCTGAAAAAACCGAAAAACTCTCTTTTTTTTTATTTTGTCTCTTTTGTGTACATGAAGAAATTATTCCATTACTCAATATTATTATTTGCAATCAAAACTCATTCATACATTTCTAGTTTCTAAGTTTCATCCATGTTTTTTTTGTAATTTCCCAAGCTTTACAATTTTACCCGCCCCCACCCTAACTTTTCAGTTTATCTAATTAGAAAGAAGCACATTTTTCATGTCGTCAAATAATTTATTCTACAATAACCACACAATATGCCAAGGCCAAAAATCTGTTCAAATTTGTGAGATATTGTAACTTTAGCTGGGATACTATCGGTGGCAATATTTTTTCTAGGTTTATTTTCACAAGAAGACATGACAGCGCATGTTCCTGCCAGAGATTTATACTTTGTTTTGTTGCCAAAGTCAGAGGGTTTATCTTTTTTTTTCTTTCAATATTTAAAAATTCTTGAAAGAAATAAATTATGTTGTGATGTTTTTTTCTATATTAAGAGTCAACAATTGTAAACAATCCGTTTGATTTTTGTTGACAATTTTTCATTTAGTGAATGTTATTATTTATAATCATTAGGAAGTTTATGCTGGGACTTTTATTATTTATCATATGTACACAAAGGATGAGAAAAAACTTACGTCTATTCAGTCTAACTAGAAGAAACCTACCGTCTAAACTGGTTTAACTAAAACAAAAATCCGGTTTACTAATTCTCTTAAAACTCGAAATTTTGGGCCATCTATTTATTTCTAATTAATTTTGTTTGGATGATAGAATCGTATAATCAATAATTATGATGGCACTTTAGAGAAAAAAGAACCCCACCCCTCCCCTAAAAGTGCCCTTAAATGAATTTTCCTAGAGAAATGTTTTAAATGTTTAGAAATGTTTAATTTATTTACGAAGTTTCAAGAAAATTATCGGACCAATTTTTGAGAAAATCGCGAAAAAGTGAAAAAAATCCGTTAGTAAAGTGGATTTTTTCAAACTGGGAATTTTCGACAACATATTTAATTTTAATTAACATTATTTAGATGATAGAATTGTCTAATAAACTGAAATAGCACTTCAGATAAAACCCTAACCCCACCTCTCCCCCAAAAGTGTCCTTAAATGAATTTTCTCAGAGAAATATTTCAAATAAAAGTTGTAGTTCTTTATGTGTGTAGTTGGCATACCAAGTTTGAAGAAAATCGTTGGAGCTATTTTGAGAAAATTGCAAAAAAGTAAAAAAAAAAACAACTAGTAAAGTGGTACTTTCGGTTGTGGAATTTTGGCAGATTACACACTATCAGATCCTATGGTAATTACCTAAATATCAAGTTTCAACTTTCTACGGTTTTTCGTTTTTGAGCTATGCTTTTCACATACACACACAGACACATACATACACACAACACACAGCCCACGTGGGTATTGATGGAAATGAGATTGCTGACCAAATGTCCAAAGCAGCGTCAAAGGATTCTGGTTTGGCGATTGCTTACAACAAGTACCCCAGATCGGCACTGGAACATTGGGCGCATCAACGCAGCATGGAAGCTTGGCAGCAACTCTGGTACAATTCGACCATGGCTACTCTCACTAGAGAATTTCTTCCTTCTGTGGAGCGCCGTCTCCACCAAATGCACCACTTCGTCATTGGCTATGAGTTGACTCAGCTTCTTTCTGGACATGGGAAAATGGCACATTATCTGAACAGATTTAACATAACCGAAACTGTATTTTGTACATGTGATTCTTCTTCGGTTCAGATAGTCGACCATCACTTGTGGGAATGCGAATGCTTGCAGCTGGCGAGACACTCTGCAGCAAATGGATGACTCAGGGCGATTGTTGGCCTCCCCAGAAATCTGCATTGCTTCAGTCAAGATTCTTTGCGCACTTGAATAATTATGTCAAAAGAGTAATAACATTCAAATACAATAATAATATTACTTCTTGAACAATTGGAGTACAAATAATAATAAAATGAAATATAAAATAAATAAATAATAGAAAATAAATAAATAAATAAAAATTTAAATATATATATGTATATAAAAAGAATAAAAAACAAAACAATATATATATAAAATAAAAAAAATAATGATAATAACAATAAAAATAAAATAATAATCAAATAAAAAAAAGAGTAGTTAATATTGTATCTATAATAGTTATTGTTTTAAATCAAGTTAATTAATGTGAATTTCCTTCATTAATTTGTGTTGTCGTATATCCGCACATTAATATTTCGTACTATTTTTACATAAGTGTAAATAATTCTAAATGTTTTCATGTAACAGCCATGTTCATAATAAGTAATTTTGTCCGCATAAATATGTATTTTAGTTTAAATGTAAGCTGTAATGTGCATTTTATACATGTATTAATATTTTGTAAATTTCATGTAGTGCTCAAATGAGCGGGAGCATGATGGTAATAAAGATATTTAAAAACACAAGAAACACACACACACACCATTTGCTAAAAACCACTTTTTTAGACTCTGGGGACCTCAAAACGGATATTTCCGGTGAAAACTCAATACCGAAAAATTGACACGATTACGATACTTCCTCTTACTACGAGTAAGAGAAAGTAAAAAAAAAAAGTACATACCGCCACTGGTTAAAAGCAATGCATAGCTGAATATTGTTGCCATTGGTTCGAGGATAAATCAGTAAAAGCCTTGTACCACTGTGGAGGCCTAACTTCCGACTCTGTGAAATGGAAAGTACGAGTTGCCCTCTTTTAATCAGGACCCACTTAGTATTCTTAAGAAAAAAATCTTAAAATCTTAAGCTCACTTAAGAATCCTCCTGAATATTGCTATTGTTTAAATCAATATCGAAAAACCATAATTTAGCAGAATATTCTGTTATTCTGTAGTTTTAGATGTAAGAACTATTTTGACTACTCTCAAGAATATCTGACGATATCTACTAAAAGCACTGAGCCTTACAGCGATTCAAACTTCAATGCAATTGAAAACAAAATGCAATAAAATTATAAAGACGGGTGATTTTTTTTTTTTTTAATAAAAAGAATTAATAAACATGTAAGACAAAGATAGAAAAAAAAGTAATAGATCTTATTGGAAGCCGTAACTAGAAAATTGCATTAAACATAGCCCCTGTATGGTGATGAATCATCATGAGGACGGAATAGTAGCAGTTCGAAGTAAGGCGACCCCATCAACTATATTTATAATAAGTGAAGAGAAGAGCCGCCTTTCTGTCTGATGTAGGAATCACATCTTCTTCTAACAATGTCTATCTATATAACTGTAGTCCATACAACTATTACTGCTCCATATCCATCTTCCATATAAATCATAACACTGTCCCTTTGTTTATCCTTACTACAATCTCCATACATAGCACATTCAAATATAATTCAATTATTAAAAGTTAAGTGAATTAAATGCTTTCATTTCTATCAGCATGCCCTACTTCTAATTAATTGACATCTTCATTCTAAATAATTCTTTAACTGGCAATCAAAATTAACTTTCCATTTAACGATTTCCTTTTTAATTAAATATCTTTTATTAATAATTATTAATAATGAATCTTAATTAATGTCAGCTATTAATCAAGATAATTGGATGGTTGAACAATTAGATTGTGGTAGAAGAATGAAATCAAAGTGAACTAATTGGATAAATGAATTATTGGAAGTTAAATTTGAGTATTCATATTCACTTAATACTAAGGAAGTATATATTCGCGAAATTGTCTAGTTTTCGAAACTGATCTCTCACTGTTATTTAATTTTTTTTTTTTTTTTTTAAGAATTTATCGTTATTAGTTAGTTTATGAACAACAAATCTCATTGTTTCATGCAAGGTAGTTTTTCACTAATATGTTAAGATAAGCCTGAAGTCCAGCTTCCCAGAAGCAACTTACTAAAATCAAATTCCCAGGAAAATGTTTCAAATAAAAGAAGATATATATACAGCAAATTTAAAGGAAATCGTTTAATAAATCGTAATCGAAAACATTGTGACAAACTAAAAATAAAATTTCGGTATAGCTGCGATTCCGGTTGACGGATATTAAACAAAACCTTTATCGGATCCGTTGGTGATAGGAATGGAATAAAGGTTTGAGATTCTTTTTCTTTTTTTAGACTTTTTATTTGTCATTTACAACTGTACATAATGGTACAATAAGTAAATATGGTAAGGGTGGTAAATGGCGTGAATGGCTTGAATGTTGATCATCCAGTGGTTATCTTCATTAGTCAACAAGGTGATCGCGAGGCCAACAACGCCTCAGTCGCCTTCGGGGGTTGGAAGAAATTGTGGAAGCGGAAAAGTTAGCTGCTAATGGATTAGGGTGTGTTGATAAGTTTTTGTGAAATCTATTGTAACGTGTTTTTGTAAGTTCAGATATAAAAGGAATTTTGAGATCTTTATGTATGGTTAGGTTACTGACATACAATGGAGCGTTTACAATGCGGCGGAAGATTTTAGATTGAAGAGTTTGTAATCGGTTGATATTAGATGGTTTAGCTGGACCGTAAAGTTCAAGTCCGTAAGTCCCATATAGATGCTAGGAGGGATAGATACAGTCGTCTTTTATTATGAAGTGTTAGTTTTGATCGGTGTTCAAGTAGTGTGGCTAGAAGCTTATATCTTTTGTTTAATTCTATTCGTTTTAAGTCGTGTATGATGGATTCCAGTCAGTCTCTTGTCGATGTATAGTCCCAGGTACCGCACATAGTCGGCTGAATGAATAGGAGAATTATATAAGTAGACAGGGGCAAGAGTTATCCATTTCAGTGTAAAGACTATGATTTTGATTAGCCATTTTTGCAGCCAACGTTCTAGTGAATGTAGAGGTGATTGTAGAGAGCGGACAGAGAGCGTGGGATCAGTATGTATGGAGAGAATTGCAGTGTCGTCAGCAAAGTTGTATATAGAAGTAGAGGGAAGTGTAGGTAAATCGGTTATATAGACTGAATTAAGTAGTGGGGTTAAGACACTGCCTTGAGGTATTCCAGCAAGAATAGGATGTATGTAGAGGATTCGGTAGTGCCTTCAATTATCTGGAAGAAGCGTTCGGAAAGATAAGGTTTGAGAAGTGCTAGGTAGAATTCTCCTGAGTTTTAATGGAAGACCTTCGTGCCATACATGATCGAAGGCCTGTGAAATGTTTAAGAACACTCCAGCGCAACACTCCTTGCGTTCAAGTGAATTGGCGATGGTGTCTACTACACGATGAGCCTGCTGTATTGTAGAGTGGCGGCTGCGGAAACCAAATTGGTGGTTTGGTAGTACTTTCAGAGTCTCTACAATGTTTGAGATTCCTGTAATTTCTTTTTTTTTATATCAGTTATATTTTTCTCACTCAAAATCATACCCACCATTCCATATAAAGCATGTTTTTCAGTTTGAAGGGACCTCAAAACAGGTACTTCCGGTGAAAATTCTATTTGGTTTATCCAACATGATAATTGCAATACTTCTAAAAAGCAAAAAGCTCCTAGTGAAATTCTGTTTGATATGGCAAGAGAAATCTATATGTTGGCATCACACAAATCATCTAACCGAAAGGACCATATTACGAGAATATTTTTCTTTTCGACTTTTACCGATTTTTTTAGAAAATGGCTTTATAGATTTTCTTTAAGCCTTGAATATTTATTACAAGTATTTAAATTTGGTTATTTAGAAATGGATTTTATTGGTAATTTCATGATGTTAACAATAGGTTTTGATGTTTTTATTGCCCATCTGGTTTAAAACTTCAAAAAACACAATAAATTTTTCTTTGCTATCTTTACCATTAGTCATTTAGAATTAAACTAATTAATTTTGATTGTTGCAGTATTTTAATTTACTATAAAAATAGTTTTCGTGTCCCCCCCTAAATGAATCTTAAACAATTCCCTTGGGTTATGAGAAAGGGAGAAATATGAAATTTTCATTATAATTGAATAATTACCCTTAAATATTAAATATTAATTACTTCTTTCATTTTAAGACGACTAACTTTAAAGCAGTTAAATTAATGGTCTTTTATTAAAGTATTGATTTTGTATCATATTATTTTATGAAGGCAATTAATTATATTTTAGAATTAAAAGATATCCCTCCATAATTCGCTCATTATTTAATAGTAATATTTTATGATACTACGTGTCTATTTCTTGTTTTATTTAACTTTTGTTAGTTATAATTTGTTCTTACTATTTTTTTTTTTCCTTCAAATGTAACCCTTATAAAGGAGAATTTATTTATACAGCTACATGCTCCACTTAAATGAAGTAATACATGTAATAATTTACATTTTAATTTTCAAAAAAAAAAAAAAAAAAAAAGTATTAGAACATAACTAAATATTGAATGAGTACAGTTACTATAAAGAAGAATCCAATATTCAAAACAAAACAAAAAAATAAAATAAATAAATAAAAAAGAATAATAAGAGTTGAAAATTGTCAACAATATTAATAACAAAACAACACAATAAAGATACAAAATGAAATAAAACTGAAAATTACGAAAATGCATAACCAAATATTTTGTTTTTTTAATTTTACTTTACATACTCGTATTTATTTATTATTGTAAAATACGCTTTATTATTTGGTGATTTTATGAGCTGAAATTTAAAAAAATCTATTTTATTTAAAAATATTAAAAATTCTTTTAAATTGTTTTTTTCAATTAACTGATAATGATTTAATTGGCCAAGTCTGTCCGGTGCTCAGAATATACTTGATAAACGATACTCTCTCTCTATCTAGAAGAGGGCAGTCATAAATAAGGTGATCGTAGTTCTGCAGACAAGTTGGATGACAGTTACAATTTGGTGATGTTTTGATTCCGAAACGATTTAAGTAAATCTTACTGGCCTATGACCTGATAATACTTGAGTTAATCTTGCATTTGTCAATATTTTTGCTGATATTCTGTCCTTCACTGTTGGAAAGTACTTTTTTATTTCTAATCCTTTTAGAGAGGATTGCCAAATAGATTCCCATTTTATAATATTGGAATTGTAAAAAAAGTTTTTTGGCATTTACTAAAAGTTAATGAGAGTGTAGAATCCTTGCCAGCTTCTTTGGTTAACTGGTCTGCTTCTTCATTTCCTTGCAACACTGAATGACCTTCAGTGATACCCAACCTAACAACTTCTGCAGTGTTTTTCTTGATTTGCTCCACTAAATTTTCATGATTTTTGGAGTTGTTAATGCTGGGCTAGTTGTTCTTACTATTGTGGAATAGTTTATATTAAATGTGTGAAACAAGAATTTCACTATATGTTTCGGCACATATAGTGAGTGTCCTTCTCTTCAGTGGCCAGTTTATTGAAATTAGTGGATAATATTTTTCCATTGTTTGTGTTTAAAGTTATTTTGATATTATTATACTTTTATAATAGGTATAGATAATAGCCTCTATAAATGAAAGCTTAATGGCTATTATTAAAGAAATTTATAAGGGAAATAGTTGCCAAATAAAATTGGTTAGTTTCTTGCCCAAGCTATTCTTAATTCCTGCAGGGTTTTTATATGTCACCCACGCTGTTTAGCTTACGAAAATTGGTCAAAGAAGTGTGGAAAAATGGGAGTTCCTTTGAAAGAAGATAGGTAAGTGCAAAATTTACTGTTTGCTGACGATCAGGTGATCATGCCGAAGACATCGACTAAATTATGCGTAGGCTATTACAAGAATAAAATAACTGGGGACTAAGAATAAATTTAAATAAATCTAAATACATGACCATCGATGATATAAATAATATAGAAATGAACAGCACACCATACCAGAAAGTATACAATCTTTGTTACTTAGGCTCCATCTCGAAAGAAATGGATGTTCTACTATGGAGATTGAAAGGAGAATAAAGAACACCGGAAAATTTATAAGGATATTGAATTCAGCTCTTTGGAGCAGCAATATTCTCAATAAAACGAAAAAGCTCATCTACATTTTAAAATGCAAAGTACAAAATGTACTTTCATATGCAGCAGAAACTTGGACATTGCGCTCAGGCAAGAAAAAACTTTCGATCGAAATGGAATTTTGGAGGTGGTTGGCTAGAACATCCAGGATACAAAAGATAAGGAATGAGAGATTCGAGAAAAAAATAGAAGTAAAAAGAAATGTCATGGAGGTGTTAAATGGAAGAAGACTGAAATGGTACGGTCATGCGCAGCGGTGGAAGAGGGAAGAATTCCCAGAATGGTTCTGGAATGGATGGCAGAAGTAAGAAATAAAAGAGGAAGACCGAAGTACCAATGGATGGAAAAAGCCAAAGAAAGCAAGTATGGTTACAGCCTAAGAGATAAAGATATAAAGGACTGAGAGTGTTGGAGAGGGCTTTTGAAGAATGAATTTAAATATTAAGGAAACCTCAGCGTTGAGGAAACTCCTAAATAAAATAAAAAAGAAATACAACTATATCAGATCTACTCTTGTTATATTGCACCTATAATCTATTACACTATAACACTGTATTAAATTACATTTTTGACTTTACACTATATGGCATATTGTAGTTTGGTGAAATAAATTTCTAAATAACCTGTAAGTGAGCTGGAGTTGTTTTGTTGGTATGTTGTGCCATGTAAGGAGGTTATAACCTGTTATGGTTATTAAGTTCAGGATGGTGGAGGTTTGGCAGTCATTTTCAGTGTTGCCAGGTCGTGACAATGAAAATTCCCTCGCACTCGCTGAAAAATCCCTTTTTTAGCACAAAAATCCCTACAGACTTAAATTCTTAGGCACTTTGATATGATATGAATACATTTTTAAATAACATTTTGCTACAAAAATTGTTTATGTTAATAAAGATCATAATAGTAACCAACATGATCTCTACAGCTCTAAACTTCTTCGATATCATCCTCTTCTTCCACTTTTCCGTTAATCTACATTAATCACTTAACCTACACTTGCGAACTTAATTAACACTTTCTGATAAAGTATGGTATAAGACTCAACTATTAAATAAGAAAAATATATTACTTTAGGGAGGTCAATCAAACGGTCGCACGATAATTGACTTGCAGTTGCAAACAACGCTACAAGACTAATGACTACTAATATATGCATGAACAATATGCTCATGAAGCAATTGAGCAATATGCTCTACTTCTCCAAAGTAATGAAATTAAAAAGGGGAATACCCGACTGTAACCTACTCCATGTGATTGTGTTGTAATACCACTTACTCATGCTCATACTCAAACAGGGATGTCCAAGCGGAAAAAAAATGAATTTAAAAAAATTGATTTGGGCAGTTGAAGTAGTGTGAATATTCCCTACGTTTTACACATTTTCAAAGAAAAATCCCTCAATCACTTTAGTATTTTAAATCTACCTACAAGTGGGATTTTCCACTACCACTGGCAACACAGGTCATTTTTGAAGAATGTATCTTGATTATGTTGTTGCATATTTGGTTCAAATTGATAAAAAAATCAAATAAAGTAAACAAATTAAATCAAATACAGACGCTAAATCAATTAATTATAGAACGATACAAACAGTTTGAACCAACAACAAAATCAAGATATATTCAAATATGACCGCCACATCCACACCATCGCAATCATAAGAGCAATAACAGATTATAACCTCCACAAACAGCTCATATATAAAAAAAATCGGGTGTGAAACACTCCCACAACTTTCTCTTACTCCAGTTCTCAAAATTATAATAGACAAATGTTATAGTTTGTGTACCAAATATAACGAAATTCGTCGAAAACTGACAAAACTGTTCAGTAAATGCGCATTTCCGCTTACTACATTTCCTAGTAATTGGAATTTTGGCCATCTATTATTTCTAATTAATTTCGTTTGGATTATAGAATTGTATAATCAACTTTATACCACTAAAATCAATTGTATAATACCACTTTAGAGAAAGCTGTAACCCACCCATTCCCCTAAAAGTGCCCTTAAATGAATTTTCCCAAAGAAATGTTTTAAACAAAAAGATGTAGATCTTTGCATGTTTAGTTTATATATGAAGTTTCAAGAAAATCGTCATAGCCATTTTTGAGAAAATCGTGAAAAAGTGAAAAAAATCATTTAGTAGTAAAGTGTTAAAACAAACGCATTTCCGGTTATCCGATTTTTTTCAAACTCGGAATCGCAACAACATATTTAATTGTAATTAATATTATTTAGATGATAGATTTGTCTAATAAACTGAAATAGCAGTTAAGATGAAAACCTAGCCCCACCCCTCCACCAGAAGTGCCCTTAATCGAATTTTCCCGGAGTAATGTTTCAAATAAATGTTGTAGCTCTTTGTATGTGTAGTTGATATACCAAGTTTAAAGAAAATCGTCGGAGCCATTTTTGAGAAAATCGAAAAACGTAAAAAAAAAAAAACTAGTAATGTGGTACTTCCGGTTGAGGAATTTTAACAGATAACGCACCGCCAGATCCCATGGTGGTACCTAAACTCATTTACAAAGACCTATGCTACAATAGTAAGAAGAAATGTCATGAAATGTTTTATAAATATCTGGGAGTTATATAAGTTCTAGAAAATTTCGCATTTTCTAGCAAAGACGGTGACAGGAAGCGTTTTAAAAGAAGAAACTAAAACATTTTAAAATTAACACCATTAATAGAAAGTAAAAATAGATTTAACTATTTGTTACTAACAGGCTGGACGAAAACTTTTAAGTTTTATATCCTTACATAATTTATATGAATGGTACATAATTTTAATGTTTCAAACTTTCACACTAATTAGTTTGACTGTAATATTAAAGAAAGGGATGGGGTGAATGAATGGTAGTTTAGCGGCCCTTCACAATCGGCAGACATATTACCAGCAGTGTTTAGTTCGGCTTGACTAGCACGTGTGAAGTGGCCCCATCTTGTGTGGTCCCACCCTTAAACAAACATATTATATATACTTCGCTTTATAAATATTATCACTCTTCATATATCTTAACTAATATGTACACATTGTGTCTTCTGTTTTTATTTATATTGTATATATATAGTTAATTATTAGAATTTATTTGAACTATATCCCTTTCGCGATTTATTTGAATACAATATTGGTACGAATGTTTGACCAAAAAAAACTTTCTGTTGCAATGTAAGTTTTACAATACATGTTTTGAGGTTCCCTGAGTAGGGTAAAAAAAAAAATGTTTTTAGCGAATTGTATTAAATATGTATTTTGTTTGTGTGTTTGTTTGTAGAGAAAGAGTTTATTAGGAACAAATGATCTCAAAAACAAAAAATCTCAGAAAGTCAATCTTTAAATTCCGTTTAGGTATCCCCATCGCATCTGACAATAAAGTTTTGGTCCAGTTCTATCAACAGTGCAACTTTAATGCATTTTCTTTTTTCAGTTTTTCGTGATTTTCTCCAAATTGGCTCCAAAGTTTTTTCTTTAAAATTCGTTTATTATCTGCACACAATGCTCATTTTATTTGACGCATTTTTCCGGGAAAATTGTTTTTTTTTACTTTCTCTTACTCCTAGTAAGAGGAAGTATTGTAATCGTGTCAAATGGTCGATATCGAGTTTTCACCGGAAATATCCGTTTTGAGGTCCCCTGTGAGTCGAAAAAAGTGGTTTTCAGCAAATGGTCTGTGTGTGTGTATGTGAACCGCATAGCTCAAAAAAGAAAAACCATAGAAAGTTGAAACTTGATATTCCGTTTAGGTATCACCATGGCATCAGACGGCGGGTAAATCTGTCAAAATTCCTCAACCAGAAGTACCACTTTACAAGTTTTTTTTTTTTTTTACTTTTTTGCAATTTTCTCAAAAATGGCTCCGACGATTTTCTTCAAACTTGGTATATCAACTACACATATAAATAGCTACAACTTTTATTTGAAACTTTTCTCTGGGAAAATTCATTTAAGGGTTCTATTGGGGGAGGGGAGGGATTAGGCTTTCATCTAAAGTGCTATTTCAGTTTATTAAACAATTCTATCATCTAAATAATGTTAATTAGAATTGAATATGTTGTTGAAATTCCAAGTTCCGAAAAAATCGGATAACCGGAAGTGCGTTTACATTACCACTTTACTAAATGATTTTTTTCACTTTTTCGCGATTTTCTCAAAAATGGTTCCGATGATTTTCTTGAAACTACTTATATAAATTAAACATACAAAGATCTACAACTTTTATTTAAAACATTTCTCTGGGAAAATTCATTTTAGTGCACCTTTGGAGGAGGGGTGGGGTTACGTTTTTCTCTAAAGTGCTATCATAGTTGATTATACAATTCTATCGTCCAAACAAAATTAATTAGAAATAAATAGATAGCCAAAATTTCAAGTTCCAAGAAAATTAGTAAACCGGAAGTGCACTTATACTGAACCGTTTTTTTTTTTTCAGTTTTCGACGAATTTCATTAAATTTGGTACACAAGCTATAATATTTGTTAATTACAATTTTAAAAATTGGAGTAAGAGAAAGTTGTGTGAGTGCTTCACACCAGATTTTTTTTTTTGTGGGGGTTCTAGGCAGCAGCAACGTTAAGCTTTATATATAACCTCCCACCACTAGATAGTTTTAAACTCTTAAATACTATACTTTCATTTTCTTTTGTCAAAGTCGGATGCCATTTCTTCAGTTGCCGGGGCTCAAGAAATTTTAGTCGACATTGAAAAAGGGAGTCCTGCCATAATGGTCATAATAAGTAAGAGATTCCCCATTGAGCACAGAGGTCATCCATCTTAAGAGAAAGAACTAATAAAGATCATGATTCTTTGATGCAATCATAGCATAATTGTTAATCCAAAGAAGTCATTCGGAATAGAAGGACGTAATGGTGGGAAAAAAAGTATTATAGCCAACTTTTTCGAATGAAAATCGGGTTGGGAAACAGTAATGAGGCAATTAAAGTAAGGTTTTGAATACCTGCACAATAGATGCTTTCAACTGAGATAATCTGATCAAACTTCAGCAACGAATAAGAATTTCCAATCATTTCCCTTAACTCGTTTTTTCCAGACGCCTTATTAAATAAATAAGTTCACACCTATTCACTTAACCTATTTATACCTAAATTGAGGAAATTCAAGCATCTACTAATTACAACGATGAGCAATTAAGTAATGATTCTCTATGGGAGCAGTTCTTAATCTTTTTTATTTTGTGCACCCCTTTTTTATCTTGAATAATTTTGCTCCCCTATATAATATAAGATAAAAAAAAATTGATAAAAGTAACCCAATACATAAGAATTTAAATTCAATTTGATTTTTCTTTGGAGAAATTGGTATTTCTGCTGTAGCTGCTTTAAAATCTAAATATAGAAACAAACTTCAAATAGAAAGGCAGCTCATAGTGACTACCTCGAATATAAAACCAAACCTGGACAAGTTGTATACCTCAAACAGGCACATATTTAACATTAGATCTATAACCTAGAAATGTTTTATTTTAATGCTTTCGTTTTGATTATATTTTAAATCAATAAAAAACTATATATCTGATGCCTTGTATTGTTCATTTATTTGACGCCTCCTTGTAAAGTTACGGGCACCTTCCCAAGGGGCGCGCCCCAAAGTTTGAGAACCGCTGGGTCTCAAATGTCTGAAAGGCCATTCATCTATAAAAAAAAATAGTTAAATACTTTTTAATTCGGTTTATTTAAGTGAAATACTAGTCACAATGTATTGAATTAAACAATTTAGTGTGAAACCTAGACTAGAAAGAACCTAAACTAAAAAAACCTTGAGAGAAGTATACCTTCCAGCTCCCTCCTTAGAACCTTAGAATCCTCTATAATTTTCTTATTGAAAAATATTTCCAACAAAAGTGATAGGTCTATTTATGTGAAGCTCGTATCCAAGTTCAAGGAAACTCCTTGGTATTTTGATCGAGAAAACTTAATAGAACTAAAGCATAAAAATGAAGAAACCGTTCATTAAAGTCACACTCATGATGTAACGATATCAAACTCGGAATTTTGACAACATATTTAGTTTTTATTTATATTATATACATGATAGGATGGGTTGAGGGTGAAAACAATGTATGTAGTTTTAGTAGGGTTTATTTTGATTCCCTATTTTCTATAATAAGCCAATTTTCTATAATATGAAGATGGGCTAGCCCCATAATTACGAATTGTGAAGACAGGGTCAGAACCTGAGGTTAGGATTGCTGTGTCATCGGCGAAGGTGTGTATAGATATACAAGAATGGGTTGGTAACTCAGCCGTGTAGATGGTGTAAAGAAAAGGGGCTAGGATACTTCCTTGAGGAACACCAGCAAGTATAGCATAAATTGAGGACTGCTAGGACAGACATACCTGGAAATGTCTATCAACTAAATATGATTTTATAATAAAGAAATATGTGGATGGTAGGATGCTTTTAACCCTCATGCCAGACTCTATCAAATGCTTGAGAAACATCTAGAAAAACACCTGCACAATACTTTTTCGATTTTCTTTATACTGGACATTTTAACTCAGTTACCCCCCAGTAAACATAGAGATAGTGGGGATACATTTTGTTTAGTACCTTGACAGGTAGTTTTTAAAGTGATTACATTATAGTCGATAAGAGAAAGGGACAACATTTGAAAGAATGTCACAAATTCTTCAGAACTCCATAAAAATCAATTCTTCCAGAATAAAATTTCAAATAAAAGTGATAGGTATTGTAATGGGCTGATATCACTCTCCACCCTCAAATTCACTGCTATTCTCCCGCAAGCTTGTAGACGAGGTAAACTATAGAACGCATCTAGGAAGTTGAAGGAGAAATTCAAGAGAAAGGATTAGTTCATTCACTGTATATAAGAGGCTGTAATTCTAAAGAAGGGATCATTATGTGAATCACGGTCAAACCGACAACATGCAACGTACTTTCACTCTGCCAGTCAGTCTGTCATTCTCTTCCCATGCTACCACATATTATCACGCTAAATAATATTACAGGGTATAGTTCTTGCAGTGTTTGTCATTTTGCACTTAATAAATACAGTATTCAGTAAGTCTGAAGTTACTAAGAAGTATTTCTCTTCCAACCAACCCATCTTAAACATACCACTACATTACTTTATTATGTAGGTGTTTGAATTGTTTCTGCAAAGCTTAACGAAAATCATTGTTGCTGTTTTCTAGAAAAAGAAAAAGAAAAAAAAGAAGCGAAAGACTGAAAAAAAATCAATCAGAAACACTTCCGGATTGACAGATTCCGGCCGAAACCTTAATGTCAGATGTGTAACCTCAATGTTATACCTATACGTTATAACAAGTTTGAGCTAGAGACGGAGAGCTAAGATATTTGTTCACACACCAACCCCCGATTAAAGAAACATGTTTTCATATTCAGAAAAACTCAACTTTGGAAATTTGGCAAGATCATATACCATTACTTACAGCAGTTAAGAGAAACTAAATATTTGAATTTTTAACATATTTTGTAATAAATAATATAACTTATTACATGTAAATTTAGGTATACCATATAAATTCATTATTAATACATGATAGTAACAAATGAATTAATGAATGTGCAAGAAGTAACAAATGTAAGAAGGGAGTTGATGATATATTTACTAGAGAGGGATGGATGTTAGTTATATTCCCTAAGGGTTAACACGTCGTTCTTATATCGATATAACGAGGTACAAGTAAGTTAGTTTTGGCGTTAACGACCTAACTTGTACGAGTTGTTACTCGTTCGTTCTGCTACTGGCGGACACTGTGTGAGGTTGCCGGCTTGTTGATGATGTCTTTAGTTCTAGTGTCTAGGGTTTGTATTCAAAGAGATACATCTTGCTGGGAGGAAGTGAACAACATTGTTTCCCTTCTAATGATCTTACTTTATCACACTATAATAGACTGCACAAACAATATACTTTGGTAATCTTAAAATAACATACATGGAATCCAAACATAAAGCTATTATGAACATAGTTTTCGATTTTTTTTTTTTTTTTTTTTGTACAATAGGAGCCAATTCAAGTGACAATATTATCAAATATCTTGGAAAAAATACCGGAGAAAAATTATTTTTTGATAGTGTTCCAAAAATACGATCAATCTAGCAGGATCGAAGACAAACCAACAATTCCAGGGCGATTGATTGCTGCCTGTTGTAGGCTCAGAAATCCAAACTAACAAAACAACATTATTATTATTTGTATCTGCAACTATTATGTTAACTCTGGAAAGGCTATATGAGGTCACGTGGAGTGCGTAAACACCCTGCACTTACGACACGTGTAATCTTTTTTATTTTTATTTTAAGTGATTTTCAATTAATATAACTGATTATAGTAAGTAAAATTAAAAAATATTGTTGTAGAAATGAAAACAAGCTATTTCCCACTTTTATGTAATTATCAATCACCAAGACAATGATAAGAGCCACATACAATCGATGCTGGCTTTTCTATAAAAAAAATAAAATATTTAAACCAAGAAACTATAGGAAATGAGTTGTAATTCTTGTAATAATTACTGCCAAAAAACTTGAGTAGTATTCCGATGAATTTTTCTATGTGTAGAAACTGAGCTTGAGTATTTAAGATGGCCGTTGTAAGAGAATATTCCAATATGGAAGGATTGTTACAAGACGATCTAGCTAAAATAGATAAAAATTCTCCGCAGGGATAATAATCTTCTTATTGCTGCTGATAGTAATCGCCGATTAACTTGCTGATCTGATTGTTTAACCAATGCCAAAGGAAAGATTACTAGAAGACTACATCGAATCTATAGGCTTATTCATATGTAACAATAATGCAGAATCGCCTACTTTGGAAACGTGAGCAAAAAAGTTATATCGACTTAACTATCGTGACTGTTGGATTATTGAAAAAATTGACTATTTGGACTGACAGTTAACGCAGATGACGCAAATTAATCTTTCTGAACATAATTTCTTTTCTTTTTTTTCTTTAGTAGGTATAGATAACGTCAATCATATAAGAATAGTCTTTTAGGTGTGAAATGATTGTGGTTAGAATGAATGTATTTATTGGTATGAAAGCTTGTATGGATGTATTCATTGGTATTAATCGGTAATCTAGTTGTAAGTTGAAAAGTTGAAAATGTGATAAATATGTAAGATATGAAGATAGTATGAGGATGTTAATAGGAATACAATGTAATCACATTCATTTGAATGTGGTTACATTGTATTCCAAAAGACAGCACCCATAACTTTGAGAAACTCCAATAACATTTGACTTTATCATCACAAATTCCGCAGAACTACTTAAAATATTCAAAATATTTCAAATAAAATTGATAGGTTTAGATTTGTTCTTTTAGCATTCCAAGATTAAAGGAAATCGTTGTCCAAGAAAATTTGAAAAACTAATATTATTCAGATGGTAGAACCAACCATAGACCACTGGGACTGGCTGAGTAAGCAAAGGTTTTTGTCACAATTAATTGACAAACTACAAGGAAACAAGAAAGTTCGCAACATATTAGTACGGAGTGAATGGTATTATATAAAATTCCGCCATCATTATTATATAAGTGGTAGAAATAGGCAATGTAAGATAAAAACAAAATAATAATAAAAAGGAATAATGAACTGTAAAATGTTAATAAAAATAATTAAAAAAAAAAAATAAAATAAGATTTTGAATAAACATTTAATTGATAATGAGGTTTATCGAAAGGGATTAATATAATACGCCACTTTTTTAGGCAAATATTTTTGGCCCACTAAAGTACCCATTGTAAATGAATAGGCCAAAGTAATGGTATTAAAAAATATAGGGAACGTTGATATTAATGATGTACAAGGACCATGTTCTACAGATGTGACTCCTTCACAAAAACCCTTTAAAGTATGTTTGAAGAAAAATAAGGGGGTTGAGTTTGGTAGAGAAGAGCAATATCACAGACAATTTATTCTAAGTCAGGCTCCATCAGTTTCGACATACAATTATCAGCGCTTGAACAGCACATCAAACGAGAAGGGTTGTATCCATCCAACCACTCACTACTTCTTTATACTTATATATAGATTGTCAAATGAATTCCTTTCTTTCTAAAAGCAAACCAACTCATCCCATTGTCCCGTCTAATTTCCATTATGAAGCTTTAACATTAAACATCCTCTTTTGTTAAAGACAAAAAGGAAGAAATAGTTTTATTCCTATGTAGGGCAAACGATTGGGATGTTTAAACGTCCGTACCAGTTTATATTCTCAAGTGTAAAGAACATTGAAAACAATGTCAACCAATTTCACACTCGAATTGTTTATCGTTTATTTTTTCAATGTCCAAATATTCTAACGTACACTGTATACATTTTTGCTGAATAATAAATACACTGTATTAACCAGATACTTGATTGATTCCATTCGACATAAATACACAGAATTTGTTGCGTATATATTGTGTTATACACTGCTTGCACTGTGATTGATTCACCTTCACCGCTTCTGAAATATGCTCCTCCAAAAATAAATCGATCAGTGTACTATGATAGAAACATAAAGTTGAAGCCAACTCTCTACACAAACTTGCTAGCCTTACTCTGACGATGAATAAGAATCCGAAATCGGTCAGAAGCAATAAAAAGAAGCACGTTAGGACAAAATAAAATCCCAGGTGTTATCCTAGTATTTTCTGTCCCAATCACGAAAAATTTTAATTTTTTCGAAAACATTGAGTCTAAAATTGATTCTGGGTAGATTTATAATTAACGTGTCATTTCTGTTTATTGTATGACAACTTCACTTATTGTTTAATATTGGCAAAGTTTACCAATTATAACAAAGTTTCCAGAAAATTTGTTAGATAATGGGGGGGGGGATACACCAGACTGTGCATTTTTTTCTCCTAATCCTAAATAGTACTTTACAGAAGGTTACATTACTAAACATTAGTTTACTAAAAGTTTCTAATTAGGTACCCCTTTTACTTTCAGTTTATGCTTGTATCAGCTTGTGGAAAGATCTATGCTTTTTATGAGTGATTTAAGAAATGGCCTTATTGAATCGAGAAATTTGGGCAATTTTACGTCACTACTTTAAAAAAAAGGGCATTGTTACAAATCCAGCTTCCGAAATTAATGAAGTAGAGACGGAAGGTTCTTTATAGATCTCGGGCTCTATAAAGGAAATTTCCTAATAAAGGAATATTGTGTATATAAATGCATTTTCTAAACAAATAAAGCGTACTTTCATATAGATTTATCTGCCACTTGTTTGCATTCACTTGAAAATGAATTTTTATTATTAATGTATATGAAACAGAAAGATGAAGTATTAGTTAATTATTTTTTTAAATGGTTACAAACAATGTAATAATATTTAATGTAGGCAAACTAATAATAATATACGTGGACACAATGTGCCGTACACTAGCACCAGTCAAGCAGGGGCTAGCCGGTGTGCTGAGTGCCCCATAGCCACAAATCATCAGTGCGCCGCTCCAGTATGAACCGCCTTGCCTCTAAGCGGCTTGTGAATTATCACATGAGAAAATTTATGAATGGACATTAGGAATAATAAATTTTTTTAATGAGTGCTTTGAGCCTTTTTTTTTTTATCGCTGCTACCATATAAGAGGAGAGCTCTTTCAAAGGCTTTGAAGTACTCGGCTTTCTTTCTTTTTATTTTTCTTTGTAACCTGTTCCTGTACTGTTAGCTCTCTCCGTCTATATTGCGGTGTAACAATTACTTTTATATTTCTTCACTTCACCGTTTTTATTGTTTACCACCGAACTGAGAGCACGTCCTTTCGTACGGCCAACATTTGCTTCTTTTCCAACTTGCACATTTGTTTTGGTCATGAAATAAACCACACTTATAAAATTAATTTTTATTTAACGCACAACCTTTTAAGTTATTAACACTAAAACTTGGTCTTTATTATTATTTTTATCCTTTTCATTATTTCTTGGCAAATTCTTCCTTACGTCGTTTTTTTTTTTCTTTTTAATTCTCTTTTTCATTTGTTTTATCTTTGGCCTATTTTAGAAGTATGACAAAAGTCTTAGAAGAATATATCTCGCTTTTTATAGAGGATTGTACAACTTAAATTGGTGAAATTACATTCAGTTTTATATCTCCAAGTTTATTTTCTTTCAAAATATTCTTCAGCTTTTCTAAATAAGGGAAAAAAAAGAGCACAGGATTAGTGTATTTAAAGTATATTGTTTATATAGAGGGTATGAACGGAATTTTATCTTTTTCTTTATTTTATTTTTCATGAGATAATTATTTTCATAATTTTTTCTTTTGGGAAACACTAACACCACTTTCTCTTACTGTACGCACTTTTATATATATATATTATATAAAACGGTGTAACAAAAGTCTCCTTTTCCATACCTTACAATTCAAAAATGGTTTGTTTACTCAGCTACTAAGCTTACATCTCGAAATACAGGCCATTAGTTTCTACAATTGTATCTTTCTGTGAGACCACAATCCGATGCCCTTCCGGTTACCTGGAGCTATCTTTGGGGGTAAAAAACTCCAATATCCCGTTTTCACCTGCTTCGGATTTGTGAATTTTATTTTATTTTTTTAGGCATTACCACGATTTCCGTGGTTACCCTTCATCCCCAAAGACCAAGTGAGGCAGTCTTCCCAGTCCTCCTTCATCAGGTCGCGAGCATCCATTGCTCGAACCATACGTCCTTTCCAAGTCATTCTAGGGCGCCCTCTTTTTCTTCTTCCAGGAGGGGACCACAAAAACCCTTTCTTTGGCCATCTTTCCTCCCCCATTCACTGAACCTAACCGTACCACTGTACAGACCGCAATTCTAATTAGTCAATTGCGGTCTCCTGTTCCATCATATCCGCAGGGATATCTATGTTCCTTCTCCTATGGAGAAGACTGAACCTCAAACTGCGTCTCAGACCGTCCATCTCAATTGCATTTATTCGTTGTCTGAGACGTTCGGTAAGTGACCAGCTTTCCCCACCGTGAAAATGCTTTCCACTATCACCCGCAAAATGAGTTTGAAAAAAATTGGGTGACAGGAAGTGCGTTTATTTTACCTCTTTACTAATTGACTTTACCATTTTTCTCAAAAATGACTCCTACGATTTTCTTGAAACTTCATATATAAACTACACATATAAAGATCTACGACTTTTATTTAGAATATTTCTCTGGAAAAATTCATTTAAGAGCACTTTTAGGGGAGGGGTGGGGTTATGTTGTTCTCTAAAGTGTTATCATAGTTGATTATACAATTCTATCATCCAAACAAAATTAATTAGAAACAAATAGATGGCCAAAATTCCGAGTTTCAAGAAAATTAGTAAACCGGAAGTGCGCTTTTACTGAATAGTTTTTCAACTGGTTTATTATATCAAGCCGAAAGGAGATTTCTAAAATGAATCAAAGTATAAAATTAATGTAACATCTAATTCAAGAATATAATTCTGCAACATACAAAACTAATATTAATCCTATAAAAGGGGTTGAAGAGTAATGATGTGTTATTCAGCAAACAAACTAAACTTAGCGCATATTACATTGTTTACAAAGTAAATATATATATAGTTCAGCTCATACATATTTATATACTAGAGCCTTCCTACAGAATATCATCACTTAGTCTTAATTTAACATCATCGTACAAACAATTTCATATATAGGATGATGGCAAATAGATTTGACCAATTTTAATATTATAGTCTTCTAGTTTATCAGTACTTAGAGAATATGTATCTCGAGTAAATCAAGTAAATTATTTAAAGAAATAATAATATTTTAGGTTTCAGATAAAATAAATTTTATCTCAGACCAATGCATGAAGATGTAAATCAGTATAGACAAAGCAATCATGTTTTGAATACTAAGAAAGTAAAATTTTATAAAGAAAGAAAAAGAATCATCTGATCTGGAATGACTTTCTGCTTCAGTAATTTTTTTTTTTTATTTAATTTAAGGCGCTTCATCATCTATGGTCATTAGCGCCCGGAGACTTCTCAGAACACTGCCGACCTCCAGACAGTGTGTTCTCTCGCTACAGACAACACTGTCCATCACCGAATAGTGAGCTGTAGAGGCTCGTAGGAAGAAAAAATCTAAGGGTAGCACTGGATTCGAACCCGGGACCTCCGCGTGGGAGTCCAACGCGCTAACCACTTAGCTAATCCCTGCCCTCAGTAATTATAAAAACTCTAATTATTAACCAAAATTACCTTCAAAAATTGAGATATTTTTCCATACTTAGTTGATCTTAACATGACAAATTATAAATAAATATAAGTCGTGTATTTAGGGTATAAATCGTATTTCAATGGATCAGGTGACAGCGCCTATTTATAGAAACATAAAATTTTTCAAAACTACATGTAAGTACATGTTTGTTTGTGTATATATATATATATTTTTATGTGAAGTAAAATATTAGAGCCTTTTCTAAATTCGCGGAAACTGAATAAAAACTCAATAAAACCACATGTTCGGTTGAGATTTTAACAATAATCTTCTCGGATGCGATCATATTATTATATAAATCATTTGAAGCGAAATTTCGTCAAATTTGAGGTATTGAGATATTTTTTGCTTACTGTCTCACTCGGTCTCTCTCTCTCTCTCACACACACACACACACAGAATAATATGAAGCAGGATAATGGGAAAAAAATGCATTGAGGATAATGCAGGCCGGAACTACATGGTTGTGGCATCCGTTCATTTACCGCTAATAAATTAATCTAAAAAACATTGTTTTACTATAAAAACTAAATCCCGACATTTTACAAATAATAAAAAAAGATATACTAGCGACCTTGCAGCATTACCATCTAGTTGGATAATTAATAGAAAATGCCTTAAAATCTTATATACAGGGTGAAAAAAAAAGTTTAAAAGACACCCTACTTAATTTTTTCATTGATTCCAAATTTTGTGATCAATTATTTTCTTTTAAGCTGCAGAAATAAAGTGATTTCCAACCAACTTTTTTTTAGCAAATTCGGCAAGGAGAATGAAACACCAGACTATGATGTGCTGTGTAGTTGCCCTAAAAATATGCTCTTTATTACGCGCCGCCATCACAATATTAAGTACAGGATAATGGAGCTAATGTCAGAAAAGGACTATGAAGAGGTCTCCACGAGGTACGCTGACATCATTACTTTTCACATGAATAATAAAGTAGACTGGATCTTAGATCCCACCATTCGATATGAAAGTAATGATATAGACCAGGCTGATAAATTACACTGGGAAAAAGAAAATATTTATAAGAAATGTATTGGTTTCTATAAAGTAAAGAATTATGAAATTTGATTTGGGAAGAATGCCAAAAAAAAGAAAGGAATTTTTTATAATCACGAAAAACTTGAAACAGTTAAACGTTTTGATTATTTAGGTGTAACATTTGTACGATCTGGCCTATTTAATGATGCAACAAGTAATGCCATTAATAAAGCTAATGCTGCTATAGGCTGCTATTTATTAATATTTTGTCTAAAGGGAAATCAAAAAGCTGGGATCCTAAATGTTATTTGTTTCAAAGATTAGTAAAAAATTGTTTATTTTACTGTGCACCTGTTTGGGGACTACGGCACCTTGATCAATTAGAGAAAGTGCAATTAAAATTTTTTAAATGTCTATTTTGTCTTCCCCGTTCAACTCCAAATCACTTAGTTCGATTAGAAATGGGTCAATGTCATTTAAGTTTTTATATTGTTAAAGCAGCTCTTAAATGGTTACGAAAAATTATAAATGCTGACGATCAAAGTTACTTAAAGCTCTGTTTTAATAGATTAGTAGCTTTGAGTGAAACATACCCATCTAACATTAAATATAATTGGTATTTACAATTAAAAGATTGTTTAAAAATAGTAAATATGGAAGATCTAGGTTCTCTTGAAAATTGTTTAAAAGTTAAACGCAATATAAATATCATTTTAGAAAGGTATAAACAGCAATTATTCTACATAGACATAGACAGAAATATTAGTTCCCCATATAATATATTTAGTGTGAATTCCTCTTTTCTATACAGTACTTGTCAGCAATATCTAACTTTAAATATTTCATTTAATGTCACAAAAATCTTTGCTCAAATCAGACTTTCTGGACCATACTTAATCAAAATTTCTATAGGTAACATATAATCAATCCAAGAAGTATTTGTACACTTTGTACTTTAAATGAATATGAAACCTTGACCCATTTATTTATAACCTGTCCAGTTATGAGCCATTTAGAGAACAGTTATGCATTAATAAAGATGATAGTGCAAATAACAAACTGGTCAGAATTGTTCACAATTTTGATAAGAAAAATATGTCCATTATTTATAATTTTACTAAAAATATGTTAAAGACCAGATCTATTATGCTTCATGAATAATAACTATAATAATATTTATGATTCTATTTAATTTTATTTTAACTAAGAAGAGTATGTATTTTATTTTTATAGTAAATTGTAATTATTTCCTTTTGTACTGTAATAGAACTGTACTTCCTTTGTAACAGGCACATGTACCTCTACACAAATAAATAATTAATAATAATAATAATAATATAAAGTAAAGTTTCTCGAGGAGTACGATGAAAGGGAATTTCATATATGTGGTCTACGGTTTGGGTCAAAAGGTACGATTCCAACTCTTACCCGTAAGTTTTTTGACGAGATCGGTATAAACCCATCACATCTGACTAATCTGGTAAAATCTATACTGGAGGATACTCTAGGGATTTTAATGTCTCACATCTATGGACGGTAGCCTTTGGGCTAATTACTCCTATAATTAGTTTCAGCAGAAGAAAAATTAGTGAGGAAGGTTTTTTTGAGAAATAACCTAGAATGAATGTTGAACACTGTATAATAAAATAAGACACAATTATGCCAGGACTTTATACGTAAATAGAAATTAGAGATTTCGAGAGACTGAGTAATGGGAAAAGTAGTAGTTGGTTGCTGACGCGTTGTAACTGCGGCGTAAACTTTTCTGAAGACTGTCCCTTGTAGGAGTAGCGCCCAGATTCTCCCACACTAGTCTGGCCTAAGTAGCGAGTGAGATTCTCAATTTTCTATCTCTCTCTCTGCTTTGGATCCCTCTCTTCGGATCCTAATGCAATACCTAATAATTCATTTGTTCATTTTAAATTATTTTTTTGAACCTATGCTGACCAGCTTGACAGTTTAAAAAGTTTTTTATTTATTTTTTTATTGTATGATAAAAGTCTTCCAATGAGTAATCAGAAAGCTGTGTGTTCGTATCGTAATATATCTAGTTGTGCAACCCCACGTTTTTTTTTGTTCCTGTACAATAAAGTGTTGTTTATTTGACCAGATTGGACCCCTTACATTTCTTTTAACGAATTCTTAAAGTAGATGTTTTTTACCCCATGAAAAATGATTATTTACTGTGGGGTCACATACTGGAGATTCCATGGAGCTTGTGTTGCTGTATGAGTTAGTGTCTGCTCTGTTTACTTTGTTGCGGAATTCTGTTCTAGCTGATTGCTTTCCCTGAAACCTACATCGAAACTTTCCCCCAATTCCCATAAATGATTCTTACTTCTCCGTATCAGTACACTCTTCTTCCTTTCCTTTTACCAAGACACGTTCGATTTCTTTTAAATATTCCTGTGTTAATCTGCACCCAGTAAAATCCTTGAGGTTTCATTCGGCCCAAGAACTTATCCATATTCTTCTTGCAGATCTTTAATCCACACTATCACTTCTCTATTCAGAATCTCTTTGCATACACCTATCTTGAAATATCCTTTCAAAGTGAGAAGAAAGACTTCATCCAAACGATGAAGGTTTCAGGTAAAGCAATTAGCCGTGGCAGAATTCTGAAGGTAAACAAAACAAACACAAGCAAACTCATATCAGCAAGAGAAGTTCCACAGAATCTCCAGTACAATATGTGACCCGCACTGGACGAATTGTGAAGAAGCCAGTATTATTTGGAATTAAGCCTCTTTCAGAAGAAAGAAGATGTAAAGTGGGTACTATAATTTCGGTATATCTATATTGAATAATTATTTATTATTATTTGTCTGTGGGGAGGGAAACCCTACGCTATCCAAAGCCTCACTGGGCCCATATAGCTACCCCTAGAAAAACAACAACAAGCCGGGTCTATAACACAAAATCCAGACCCGGATCTAATCCCAGTCCGAATAAATCGGACAATAACCTCAAACGGAAATAGCCTAAGCTCTTCCACAGACATCCTATTCCGACCAAAGGTCCTGAACCTAATATCCTCACAACCCCAAGCAATCAGGCATAAGATGGATGGGTGTTTCCTCCTCTGTCTCACAGACTCCACAAAATGGATCCGGCATGAGCCCCATTATGTAGAGATGTCTCCTTAAACCACTATGTCCAGTTAGAGATCCAACCAGATGCCTGAGAGCGCTCAGTGAAAAACACAGCAACGTCTCACTAACGGCCTTGTCCGGACCCCCGATCTACATTGAATAACCATTTATTTTTAATTTTTTTTTTTATAAAATTTCAGATTGGAAGGTAGTTAAATAAAAAAAAATATAATTCTATGATAAAAGTTATACGTATCTTTATAAAATTAAGAATATCTTAAGTTTAGTGCATATTTACTAAATATTCTTGGTCTTGGCTTCTTTTAGGCAATTTACCAAATATTCGACTATTTATTATTTCTGATTTATAAATAATAAAAAAATGAAAAAAATCTATAGAAAAGAAAAGAAAAAAAAAAGTTGAAGTTGTGGTAGTGTTCCAATGAAGTTTGTCCATAAATATCTGCCTAAAGCAAGAACTAAAACATATTTCAAAGCAAATGATTTTGTGAAATCACCTGAAAATATTTTTATAATGATTGATCATTCATACTGGACGGCAGTGCGTGAAACAAGGTAAAAAGGAGGCATATATATCTGGTACTGAAAGTAACAAATAACTTTACCAGCCTACCACTTGTCATTCACATATCTTTCATCGCCTCCGTAATATTAAGAATACAATTATTATTACATTGTATACAATAAATAATAATTTTTCTTTTAATATTGCTGGTATTAGGTTTTTTTTTTGTAAACAAAAAAAAAGAAAGAAATACAGATTAATTACTGCTAGCTTATATCAGCGTACAGATATAATAAAGTAGCAAATTAGAAGCATAAATCTAAAACAGAAGGGGAAATTTATAGTGCTATTATATTATTTCCTCTTATAAAGCAAAAAAAATATATTCCCGACTGTAATATTTCAGAAAAGAGCTATTATAAATTAAAATACATTTTGATGTTAGCGATAAGCAATATATCTGATTCAAGGGGTGGGGATAATAAAGTTTTTCATCATCAGTTAGTCAGTTAATAGTATTCAGTTCCAATTGTAAATCACATACATACATCATTTCCAACTAATAAAGGATATTAACTATATATATATATAAATTCAGCATCCGTATGTTTGTGGCCGAAAAACTCGAACAGCAGTCAATGGATTGACTTGAAATTTTTACACAACGTTGCATTTCTATATAAGGGTGTTTATATATATACATTTTACTCCGAAGGTCCCTACAGAAACGGGAAATTCCGAGCGTTTCGTGAGTTTGGCAGAAATAGAGAGACGCCAGACGCATTGCGATCCTGGCGCGCTCACTGCCGAAGATATTCTACACAGAATACGTCAAGAAACATATAATCATGTCATGGCTTGAATTTCACAGAAGAAATATACAATGAAGCGCTAATCATTACTTGGGGATCTTTGTCTTGCAATGTGTGGCAAGTTGTTGGCACAATTGAGAGTAACAGTACCGAATAGGTTGGTCAATGCAACATTCAAGAGAAAACTGCTCAGAAAGCAATCATGCACCAGAAATGACTTACACCTATTCATCAAAGAAAATAGACTGAAACTCCTTCAAGAACAGAGGATAGCATTTGATACCATCATACAAGTTGTGACCAACCAATCCGGTGGATTTACTTTTTGGACGCTCCAGGTAGAACTGGAAAAATGTTCTTAATTTCCTTAATCCTGGCTAAAATCCGTTCTTCAGGCAATGCTGCTACGTTGATGGAAAGAGGTAGAACAGCATATTTGGCTCTTAAACTCTTGACTAAACATGCATTTCACAGAAAACCAAACATGCAACGTTTCTAAAACATCAGGAATGGGAAAGGTTCTTCGGGCGTGCAAAATCATTGTATGGGATGAGTGTACAGTGGCTCACAAGAAGAAATTGGAAGCAGTAAACCATACATTGAAAGACTTGCGAAATAATCAGGCTCCATTTGGGAACATTGGTGTTGCGATGGTGTATCCGGTGACTTCAGGCAAACACTTCCAGTGATACTTGTTCAACACCAGCTGATGAATTGCATGCCTGCTTGAAATATTCAACTCTTTGGAGCACAGTAAAAAAAAACAACGAATATGAGAGTACAACTTCAAAACGATCGAACAGCTGCCACATTTTCAAGACAATTACTCGAAGTCGGTAACGGCACTGCACCTACAAATCCGCAACAGGAAAAATCACCTTCCCATCTAATTTCTGCAACATTGTAGCAAAAATTAGAATTAGAAACATACAAAAGAAGAATTAGTAGACAAGGTATTTCAAAGCATCGAAACAAATTATCAAAATCACCTATGATTAAGCGGAAGAGCCATTCTAGCGGCTAAACATGTCGATTCACTCGATATGAACAACAGAATCGCAGGTAAAACAGTGAATACAAATCCATCGACTCCGTGATGGACCAAAGTGAAGTAGAGAATTATCCAACGGAATTACTTAATTTACTCGATGTTCCGTATTACCGCCATACATTCTAAATTTGAAAATTGGAGTTCCCAATTATATTACTCCGAAACATCAATCAGCCAAAGTTATGCAATGGTTCACGATTAATAGTTAAAAAATCGTTGAATAATCTAATTGAAGCAGCGATTCTCATTGGACCTCATAAAGTGGAAGACGTACTACTTCTACGAATACCACTCATTCCGAAAGATATGGCGTTTGAGTTCAAACGACTTCAATTTCCAATATGCCTTGCGTTTGCTATGACTATCAATAGCGCAAGGACAAACTTTGCAAGTGTACGGTTGGAATTTAGAAAACGAATGCTTCTCTCATGGGCCATTGGTTGCATGCTCCAGAGTCGGTGAACCATCCGATCTTTATGTTTATGCAGAAAATGGGCAAACAAAAAATGTAGTCAAACAAAAAATGTAGTCCATTCACTTTCAGTTAAAAACATTTTTTCTTTTGTAATGACATGGCAAAGTCATAGCAATGTCAAACCTTCACAACAGATAACAAAGAAAGAATAATTTACAACTAGTGGCCAACCAGCTGCCTGACTTCAAGACAAGGCCGCAGGCAAGCCAACAAACCAAGGGTAAATACCCTTAAATCAAAGCAAGCACCGCTAAGGCGGCCACTTACCTAAATCGGTAGCCAGCTGCTGCCATCAAAGCAAGCTCCGCTAAGGCTGGCCACTGACCTAAACGGTGGTCACCAAACTAACCAAGGTCGCACAAGGTCGCACACTAAGACAGATGTCTTGGTGTGAGTGTGGCCAACACTAATATATAAACTTCGCCCCATTGGAAGAGGGGATGATTATACGATTATACTTCAGTACGTCTTCATATACGAGCAGCAGTTTACGCGTCCCTATACAGTTTTCATTTATACTTATTACTTTAGTTGTGCATCTTAGTTCATTTATCTTAATCATTCTAATTTATTAGTTATTTATCTTCTAATTATTTCTAAGTATTTCTTGTTAATAGTTACCATTTTTTACGTTTAAATTATTGTTCAAATACAGTCTATTTTCATAAAATCCGTGTTAATAATTCGAGCACTAACTTCCAAAAATCTCTAAACTAACTTTCGCCCTCTTCAAGACATCTACTACATACCTCAGGAATCACATTAAACGATTCCACTACATCTTGTAGTACCACGGTGGGATCAGATCATCCAATAAACGATTCCACTACATCTGATGGCAGCAGCTGGGTACCGATTTAGGTCAGTGGCCAGCCTTAGCGGTGCTTGCTTTGATGTAAGGGTATTTACCCTAGTTAGTTTGTTTGCCCGCGGCCTTGTCTTGAAGTCGGGCAGCTGGTTAGGCCACTAGTTGTAAATTATTCTTTCTTTGTTATCTGTTGTGAAGGTTTGACATTGCTATGACTTTGCCATTTCATTACACTTTCTATCCTTTCAGTTCATAGCAAAGCAAAGTAGGGTATTGAATTGAATGATGTATTTTTTTGCTGTATCTATGTTAACTATAATACTTCTATTTACTTTCCTAAAAATCAGCCAACAGAGCCACAGCGAAGCGTGGCCGAGTTAGCTAGTACTGTAATAGAATTATTGGATATATTTCAGTTTTCAGGAAAGAAAGAAGGACTCTACTAAGCCTGAATCAACTAAACTTTCAAAAATATCCAGCGAAAAGCATAAATGGGAATAACAAAGTGTTTGGAAACAAGAACTTCTGAATTTACTATAGTTTAAATTGTTTTCTCAAGCGCTGAAACTAAAATAAAGAGCTACAGTTAGTAGTCAGACATGGTCGCGAAGGGTAGAACTAAATGCGGAGCAGGTAACCACGGCATTTTACCGTTACAGGTATTTCACAATCATTTTATTAATATTTAATAAAGAAAAGAAAGATAAAAAAAAAAAAAGAAAAAAAGAAAGCTATTTACTTATTTTTTTTTTTTTTTAATATCTTTTGTTAGATCATTCACAACAAATCCTTTGATCAACCTAATATTGATAGCAGATGTTTATAAAAAAAGGAAGAAGTAATGAATAGATGAAACCTGCCCATCAGGTAGTTTAAAGGATTAGTTCTGAAGGACAAAGCTTGTAAAGAAGTTGTGTGTGTGCATGTATACGTGACATAGAATGAGGTAACCTGATATTTTTAATAATGCTAATTACCATTTCTCTATTGCAAGAAGTCTTAAATAAGGGTCCTTGTGTTTTCCTATAGTCATTCATATATACAATTTTTATTTTTATTTTTCTATTTACTTGACATGGTTATAATCAGGTCATTAGAATAATATATTATTCCTTTTTTGTTTTTGTTTTTTGTTAGATTTCTTTTTTTTGTTTTTAACTTTCTACAAAATTCATTTGCATATGTTAATATGAGTATATGAGTGTTAACATTGTTTTTGTCTATTTTTAACTTATGGCACGTTATATCTAATTAGGGAAACTATTCCTTAAAAACTGTCACATAAACATAAACTAAATACCCTTTTCTTTTTTGTTAAAAATTTCTTATATTCGATTATGTTTGAAAATACGAACTCTTGATGATTTGGTAGCTTAGCAACATGGTGAGCCATAGATTTTGTCATTCCAGCCCTTCATTTGTAGTTTGTTTGTTTCTATGTTTTTCCTTATCATCAAAGTCAGGGCCGACCATAGGAGGTTGAGGTGTGTTCAAGGTATCCGAGCTCCCCCCCCCCCAGCTATCTGTTGGTTCCTCATAAAAATGGTATTGAAGGAAAAAATATTTCAAAGGAAAACTGGAAACTGTTAATGAAGTTTTTCTAACAAAAGCCAATAAATTTAGTTTAATGAATTCCATTGAAAAGACTTAATTCAAAAATTTGCATTTAGCATATGTAACGCCAAGCCCGACCGAGAATAAAACAGACTCTCTCTGGTACTCTCTGACTTAAGCAGGCTAGAGTGGGGAGTTCCTGTATATAAGTCAATGAGAAATCAATCTATTAAGATTCAACCACATACATCGCATCGTGTCATATCCCTACTCCCACCTTTTATTCTATAAAATCATTACAAGTCCAGTGGAGTTTGTGTAACTTGTAGAATATTATAACAGTGTCTTCATATCTCGTCTAATTAATCAATCCCAATTTCTCTCCTCATCAACTCCATTATAGCATATTTCATAATACTATCACTTGCTTTCTATCAGTTTGATGTTTTGTTATTGGTTTATTACTAAAATAAATTTTTTTGTCAATTTCTTAAGTTTTCCAATAATTTTAGCCGCTAAAAAAGAAATTACACTCTTACAATAATGTCAACAAAACTAATTATTTAAATTCAGGAAGAATCTAATCAGAAGATATACAATATACAACGGTCAAATTTTCTTGTGAAAGTAACTACATAAAAAGGTTTCCTATTAGGATTGTCCCAAACAAATGGCCCAATTGGTTTGAAAACTAAATTTATTAGGTGCTTCTTGACTCATAAAGCAAATTGCGAAACAAATATTTGTCCGAGGACAACAAAAGTAAGAGTACATTATAGGAAGTCCGCCGATTGTTGATGTAAGACTTTATGGCGAGACCTTGACAAAAGTTCATGAATTTTTACAAAATTTAAGACAAGTATATTTTGACATAAAGGAATTGTCGTAATCAAAAACCATTTGATCTCTGAAAAAGAATCAAGGGTACTAACAAATATTGTATAAGAAATTCAGATTACATTGGTAGGACAAGTTGTTCTCATGAAGAAAAGCACCATAATCACATCCCTAAGGAGTAATAATCACAAAGCGAGAGAAAATTAGGCCGGCCAAGATAAGATGAGGACGCTGTCAGATGTGGAGCGAAACAAACTTAGGTACAAGGATTGGAAAATTGCAACAGTATTTTAGAGACGTGAAGTCTCTAATACTTGAGGTACGAGTCTCTAATACTCGTACATTTATGCTGTATTTACCTATTTTTAGTAGCCGATCAAATTTTTATTATTTGACGTTGTTTATTGTTTTGAATGACAATTTTTGTCGAGAAGTATAAACGTAAATAGGTAATTCTCATAATCGACGAACAATTCGAGGTTGCGGGAAAGGTTTAATATAAGACTAAAAGTAAAAAAAAAATTTTTTTAAGTATAAAATTATCAATAATTTGAAAATAAATAAATAAAAGTACCACTGTTTTGAAACCGCAGGATGCCCTAGAGGGACAGGACACAGGATGTTCAATGGGAGACACATCTTAACGGAGAAATTAGCTGGAGGCAGTGGTCAGCAGGTCTACAGTAGCCATTTGCTGACCATAATCCCATCTGGCTAACAGGTGTTTGTACCACAATAAATGTATATATGTATGTATTGTCCTAAAAATGTTTATATTCGATATTATGGATGTATTTGTAATATGTCATCTTAGATGTTGCTTTAGGGCATCAATTTTAACGTCAAAACATATATTTGTAAATATAAAATAAAATAATTATTTTTGTAAGTCTGATTAGATTAAACGCAGCGGTTCTTAATCTTTTAGTTACTGGAACCCTATTGAATTTCCAAATAAATCCCCCCCCCCACCACCACTCGAAAAATGTCTTCAATTATTGCTTTCTTTAAGCTACTACACAAGAAACTATTTGATGGTGCCCAAATTTGGAAATCAATTTTTTTCCAAAATACATGTTTTTAGCAAATTATCTGTTATTTTGATGTATGCGTGTGTGTTTGAACAAAATGTCGTAAAAAAGGTTAAATGTTGGGGAGCTCAAATTTATGTTCCGTTTATAAATCATTGGCGGACCCGATAGAATGGTTTCGATCACAAGCAATCAACTGGAGGTGCGACTTAGTTTTCTTATAACTTTTGCGATTTACTCGAAAATAATGAAACGATTTTCTTGGAAATGTTTGGAAAGATAAAAGCATATATTAATATTATTATTATTATTATTAATAAGTCACCAAAGACGCGAGACCTAAGCCAATGGGCGTAGCCAAGATCTTTGTCAGGAAGCTGAGTATACAACTGTCAAGAAGATCAATGGTATAAGCTCAGACGTTCATAAACGAATAGAAATATCTTAATATTTTTAAATCCAAATAAACTGTAGTGCATTTCATTAAACAAACAAAAAAAAGAAATGCATGCCGGCCAGCACCATTTCGAAGATGTAAGGGCCTTCACGATATTTGTGGGGGCCACAATTACTTCTAAAAATGAGGTCGCCGAAGAAGTCCAAAGTAGGATTTCTGCTGGAAACCGTTGTCTGTGGAAAGATATTCCCAAGTGGAAATCTGTCCAGACAGGCGAAAGTCTCCATTTATAGGACAGTTCTCAGACCTGTCGTTCTATATGGCGCTGAGACGTGGACTTTGATTAAAGCGGAAGAACAAAGGTTAAGGTGTTGGGAAAGTAATGCTGAGGTGCATATCAGCATAAATCTCGGAAGGTTACGATGGTTGGGCCATCTGCACCGAATGGAGTAAAGAAGAGCCCCACCTTTGACGATTACTCTTAAGATAGAAGATCTACTGGGAGGGTAAGGCTACCATGGCTGTAGAATGCAGATGCAGATCTTAAAAAAATAAACATCAAATTGTGGAGGAGGAAAGCTTTCTGTCAGAGATGTCTAGCAGAATTTACTGTGGGAGGCCAAGGTCCTTCATGAGCTATAGCGCCCTGGTAGGAAGTAGAAGAAGAATATGTTTATAACAAAAATAAACATTTCTGAAGATTAAGGAAATAATTTGCCTTCTTTGGTCCCTCTGCCAACTACTGTACTACTTGCCGAAATATTTATAACTTCATTGAAGCTGTTTCAGCTTCCTAATATTGTAATATACTATTTAGGACTACATAAGAATCTACAAACGAGAGCGACACACTTTGCTATATGAACATTATTGAGGGCCGCTTCTAATTGATTCAAAATGAAATGTCTTAACATTTATTTCAATTTTCTTCCTATGGACTTCACATAACTAGGAAATCTATTAAAATCTTATAATTAGAAGATATTGAAGTTTTAAAAATCATCAAATTCAGCAACTACTGAATAGTTTAGACTGATGAATGCAAGTTTTAGACAGAAATGTTAAAAATGCTATCTCGTATTTGTATAAGTAATACTTCTATATACGTATATATTACTTATTATAAAGGAAGGTTAGAGAATAATTATTATTTTTGTCATTCTCTAATATGGATGATTTAAGTGACTTCAATAAAAATTTCTCTTTCAACTATCGGTACTCGAATTTCTGATGATCTGGTCATTCCTACTTTTTGTTAACTGTTATTATTTCATAGCTCTAAGGAGATAGCAGCTCCACCTACCCACAAGACCATGCCTTTGCTCTCAGCCCACCTCAATTAGATAAAAAAGAATACTTCTAAGAAGCCAGAAACGAGCCTCGAATGAAATAAGAAAAAAGAACCCCAGCCAATCTGACTGTAATATTCATAATCTTCAACTCCCCTAACATCATCCCAGATATGTGGAACTAGTATTGTGAAACGCGGACAATGACTAGAGATAGGAATACATCTTTCCTTGAATCTCTCGTCACAATTCTGACACAAAGGAGTAGACGATTGCCTATTTCATGTACGTAACTGGCTAACCAAACGTGTCCAGTCAATAAATACAACCTATCTAGGTGTCCCAATCCTACTCCGGGAGAGAAGATACTGCAAGTCCTCTTTCAGAATTTTTTTTTTGGCTGGAATCAAAGCTCCGTGTCCTCCCAGTGTTTCTCCAATTCCTTATTCCTCCATCCTCTAATTAGTTTTGTTTGCTCGGCTTGGCTCTATAGATATGACCTTAAACTAAAATTTAATTTTTAAATTCTTTATTTTTTTTTCTATTTCATGAATTCTACAACTTCTGCTTTCTTTCTTTCTTTTTTTTCTACTTCTTACCATTTTTTTTTTTTTTTTTTTGGGCGCATCAACTTCTGAGGTCCCTGAGCGCCCCTCAGCTAGTTTCCGTTCTCGAGTCGGTCCGCACGAGCCTAGATGGCACATATTCTACCCTCGTGGCATCCAAATCAATGCCTTGTCTAGCAAGGCATGGAGGAGCCCAAGGTTACTGAACATAATTCCCTCTTGCTTCATCGAACATGTCGACGAGAGGGAGTGTGGATCTCTTGTTGTGCCATCCCTTTTTTAAATAAATCTTATGTTATATGGTATATTAAATAATAATATCTATGTATAGGAACATTAATTAGAAAATTTCTGGATCTATTTGTACCTTACAACCATTGTCCTTAGATAAATAGCGAATTTTATATATTGTAAGCAAGAAACTATCCTGAAGAATTTATGTAACCTATTCTAAAGAGGCTATTTGTTTGCTGTAAACTGTTTTAGTTTAGGTGTGCAGTACGTTTAACAAATATTCCTGCACACCCTTAAGTGAACTAATCCTACTGTTAATCTAAACCTAATAGGGTTGAAATACTTTTATAAAATTTTTTCAACCCCGAAATAAAAAAAAAACCTAAACTAAACATTCACTCTAACATTCTCGCCAATAAATACATTCATACATAAAAGCATTCTAGCCAATAAATACATTCTCACTAATAAATACAATCACGATAAAAAATACATTCACGCTAATAAATACATTCACACTAATATATACATTCTCGTTAATAAATACAATCACACTAATAAATACATTCACGCTAATATATATACATTCATATGAGGGGAAAGTACTCGATATTTCTTTCCCCTAACTTAAAAAAGAACTAACCTAATTGGGTGAAGTACTCGATATTCCTTCACCCAAGCTTAATTAACCTAATCTAACTACTTACTTAAATATTTCTATACAAATTAATATCTTTTAAAAGTCAAATAGCCTCTTTATATAAGGAGAACTCTTTTGTAGAATAGCGCGCTTGTCATGTGGCAGGCTTGCTCTTTCTCTCTGAGTACGTAGAGCCTTCCAACACGAGCGCCACCGTTAGCCTTTCTCGGCATCGAGAGCACCTCGGCCTTCTCCCGCCAATAAGGTGGTGTCTATGGTGTCCACGTGTATGCCCAATCCTCATCCTCGTCAAAATCACTGAATCATGATTACCTTCTATTAATTATTACGTGTTCTATAAATAAAACAAGTATATTTATTTCCAGTTAAACATCAATTTCCGAATTGGGTTCGGTTTTTGAGTTATTTTGGAATCTTCTCGAAAGCGTCTATGAGGATTTCCTTTAAACTTGGTTTATTAACTGCACAGGTATAAACATTTCATTTTGATTTGAAACACTTTTCCCCCAAAAAACTGAGTTTAGATAGTTGTGAGAAATTCGGGGCGGTAAATTTCAAATATATATGCAGTTAGTTTATTGTTTTTGGTGCGCTGTATTGAGCCAAAATTGAATCACTTTCTCTATTTGTCAAGCTTAGTAGGTAGGTAGGTACTTATTCCCACTACTTACCACCTCTGTATTTACATTAGGAGAAATAAAATTTGAAATTTATAGAAAATTTGTCATTTTGTACATAATTATACTAACAGGAGTGAGTAAATTCATGTGAGTGTTTCACACCAGATTTTTCGTTTTCAAAGAGTGAATGCAAACGTTTCTTCTCTGTCTAGATAAACCAAAATGTGAAAAGGAATGAACATTCTAAATAGGAAAAAATTCAGAAATAAGAAAAAAGAAGTAAACTATGACAGACACAAGCTCTGATAATTTCCTAAGACTGAGAATCTATAACAAATCACCGTCCCCACTGAGGGGACCCTATTGTTACTGAGATAGTTATCCCTATTGTTACTTTTCAATCTACAACCCTCCTCGAATATATTTCTTGTCTATTGATATTTTTGATGTCTAGTGGATTATCAATGTGAAGACCGGACGGACGAGTTTGGTCGAACTACAGAATTATGTTGAGAGAAGAAGAACGTGTGGAATTTTTATATAGTGTTTCGATAACTTCTATTATATAAGGTATTTTGAAGTCCATTTGGATTGCTTAGTTGGAACTTAGAGGGAAAGTTAGCCATGGCTCTAGAGTTGTAAGACTTAATTGGAACCTTTGTGAAACGCAACAAATTTGATTCTGTACCCTAAATGCAGTTTAACTTGGTTATTAGATGCGCCATTTGCCTTATAGAATGAATTACGATACTCCCTCTTGACGTCTTTTAAGCGGTCTGTATAATGATTGAATTTTTTTTTTCTTTTGAAAATCAGAAAATAAAGCGGGAATACTATTTACAGGAGGTGGTAATGCATCGAATTGATTATTTTATGTAAGGAGAGGTATTTGTTATTTTTAATTATTTTTCAGGGTAGGGAATAGCTAAGTGGTTAGCGTGTTGGACTCCCATGCGGAGGTCCCGGGCTGGAGTCCAGCTGTGCTGCCCATAGATTTTTTTTCTTCCTAGGAGCCTCTCTAGCTCACTATCCGGTGATGGACAGTGTTGTCTGTAGCGGTTTTTCGTTTTTTTTTAGATATTTGGTCTATATGGCATGCATAAATTACAGACCATTCGCAATATATCCTTCTCCATTAAAAAACTTAGAGAAACTAAATATATATAAATTTAATTTCCTACTTTTATTTCGGCTCGTTAGGTTCATTAGTTAACGTAAACGTCTTTTTAACAAAAGAAAACTTTTAAAAAGCTAATTAAATCTTATATAGTGAGTATAATTAAATTCTCTTTAATACTAATACTAGATAATTAACAAAAATTATAATACTGAGGGAAGAAAACTTTTCACTAATTATAAGATATTTCACTAAAATTAGTTGTCGAAACTTTTTTGTAAGCTTACACTCAAATAAATAAATAAATAAATAAATAAAATAATTCAAATATTCAAAATCCAAGGAAGCACGAATTAAATTATGTCCTGAAAAACATAAACCAACTTATTTTTAAGATTACTGGTAATTAGGTTGAGTTTCTTATAATTAGGAATGGATTAGTGACATCAATTATTATAGTTACAAATTTATTTATTCATTCGCTGAAAAGAATAGGCCATTTCGACGTAGTTTTCAATTTACTTCAATTTGCAATGAAAAATATAAAGAGGTGTAGTGGAAGAGGTGTATAATGGAAGAAGAAATGCAAGAAATTATATCTATTTTATTTAATCAAAATTATGAGAAAATGCAAGCTCGTTCGCAAAAAGGGTACACGCAGATATAAGAGAACAGTTATTAGAAAAGTTGATTAACCTTGATGGCATTGTACTACCCCCTTCTCCTCACAGGGGAGGAATTGACGGAACAAAGAGAAGACATTCTTGTCAGGACAGACTTGTTGTAGACACCAAGGAGAACGCATCAGAACTGTGGCAGTTATAAGTTAAAACATAAGAGTTTACATTTGATCTAGATAATTAATTGATTTATACTTAATCGCTGTGATATTATAAAGCTATTTAAATTCACTTAGAGAATATATTTATTTCAAAAACAGTGGTGATTTCTTGATTATTACTAATACTTCTATCTTTATCTCAAACATACATACAAGCCCTTTTTACAACACCGCTCAAGCCAAAAACAACAAATACACATCTCCAAAAACATTTCAGAGGAAATGAATTTGCTGTCTGTATCATTACTAGATAAGCCAGCCTGTCTATAAAAAATTATATTTTTTTTAAAAACTGGTGCAAACACTACATAATTTTCCCCCAATGCAGTTTAAAGAATTTTATAGTAAGTATACCAAATTTAATGAAATTCGTCGATGTATTTGTGGAAAAAATCGCGAAAATAGAAAAAAACTATTCAGTAAAAACGCACTTCCTTTTTTACTAATTTTCTTAAAACTCGGAATTTTGGCCACCTATTTATTCCTACATAATTGTTTTAAATGGTAGAATTGTATAATCAACTACGATAGCACTTTAAAAAAAAAACATAACCCTCCCATTACCTCAAAAGCCTTTATAAATGACTTTACCTGGAGAAATGTTTCAAATAAAAGTTTTTACTATTTATATGTTTGTAGTTAACATTCCTAGTTTAATGAAAATCGTTGGAGCCGTTTTAGAGGAATTAGTAGAAAACTGAAAAATACTTTTCAGAAAAAACTCATTTCCAGTCATCCGAATTTCTTTAAACTCGGAATTTCAACAACATATTTAATTCTAATTAATATTATTTTACATGACAGAATCGTGTACTGAAATAGCACTTTAGAAGAAAACCTAACATCACCACCTTAAATGAATTTTCTCAGAGAAATGTTTCAAATAAAAGTTGTAGCTCTTTGTTTGTGTAGTTGATATATATATATAGTTAAAAGAAAATCATTGGCGATGTTTTTTGAGAAACTTACAAAAAACTGGAAAAAATAAAACATTCAGTAAAAGTGGGCACTTTCGGATTTTGTCCGAAATCTTCCGTGTCAGATGCAGTGGTAGTATCTAAACGGAATACCGAGTTTCAGCTTCCTAATAACATTTCTTTTTTGAGATATTTTGTTCACACACAGACACTTAAGTGTAAGAAAAATTAAAAAAAACTAGTTTGAGAAAATTAATCAGTTTTCTTTATTGTATTAATTGAGTCAAAGAAAGTAGTTTTAGTGTATCACTCTACATTTTTTTTTTTTTTTTTAGTTGAATGTGCTGGCTACGAGAAACAATTGTTATCTACACATTATAGTCCTACAGGGTTAGGTTGCCTTCTAGGGAAGATTGGTTAACCCTGGGTACGTCTGGTGTGAATTATCTCCGATGCTACATGGACGGTTCCAGGATGGATGGTAGGTCTGGGGCTGCCGTCTATTTTGAGACGGGAGATCATTTGGTAGCGCCTCTTGGTGAGTGGGCCACCGTTTTCCAGGCTGAGGTTTATGCAATTCTTTGCTGTATTTTGGATGAGAGGGTGCGTAACACTAATTTAAAAGGTGTTTGTATCTGCTCGGACAGCCAGGCTGCGTTGAAGGCGCTTAGCTCATCATGTGTCTTCACTTCCAGATTGGTGTTGGAATGTTCTAAAAGACTGGAAGATCTTTCTTCATTAAAAGATGTGCTTCTGGTCTGGGTTCCAGGTCATATGGGAATCTATGGGAATGAGGAGGTGGATAGGTTTGCCAAATTAGGTGCCTCTCTCCCTTTCATTGGTCCAGAGCCTGCTCTTGGTGTGTCTTCTGGCACATGTTTGTCGGGCTTTCAGACGTGGATGACCTCACAGCACTCATCCTTATGGATGAGTGCAGTGGCTTGTCTGCAGTCTAAAATGCTCATTGGGGACCCGGACGGAGCTTTGAGTAGCGGGGTCCGATGTCTTTCACGGACCCCCTCAGACATCTGGTTGGATTCCTCACTGGGCATTGTGGTTTAAGGAGACATCTCTACATAGTGGGATTCGTGCCTGACCCCTTTTGTAGAGTTTGTGAGACTGAGGAGGAAACACCCATGCATCTGATGACGAATTGTTTGGGTTGTGAGGAGATTAGGTTTAGGACCTTCGGCCGGAATAGGATATCGGTAGAGGATCTTAAGCTGTGTCCTTTTAAGGTTTTGGTCCGATTTGTTCGGTCTGTGGTGAAACTTAGATGGTTTAAACCTGGGCCTGGATTTTCGTTCTAGTCCCAGTGGTTGTTATTCTTTAGGGGTAGCTATATGGGGCCTGGGAGGCTATATGGGCCCTGGGAGGCTATATGGGCCCTGGGCCCTGGCGTAGGGTTTGCCCTCCCCTTTTGTGAATAATAATAATAATAATAATAATAATAATAATACACATTATAGTAAGATCTATACTTAGTATAATTGAATGAAGTTAACTTTGCGTTTCAATATTTTATAAGCCTAATGTAATAGAAGAAGAAATGCAAAAATAAATATTTTTCAAAAATATTTTAATTGAAATAATTTTGGCAAAAATAATGTATTTTAGAGTCAGGTACTATAATTTAAGGTCATTGCTATTAGGGTATACAAAGGCACAAGAATCCCTTAAATTAATACAATGCCACTTGGCCAACTGTTTTGTAAGAGAAGGCATTCATTCGAACAGTCTGCATTCTACTTTCAAACAAGAACAGTCTGTGCTAGACATTTCACCAAAACATTTCAGGACTGTGCCAGTTATATAAGAGTTTATTCCAACTAGTTCCAGTATACTTTTATAAGCATAATAGTTGTGATATTGTAAAATATTTAAATATCTTTAAGAATCATATATTTAATTTAATTTACCAGTGTCTTCCTGATTATTTCTTATTACTTGTCGCTTAAACTTACAAACACAAGCACATTTACTAAACCGCTCGTGCTACACCAACTACTACTACAAACCCACAAGCAACATCACCAATTAAATTTCATTAACAATACTAAATTATTATTTTGTGTAGATATATGATATGCATATAAAATGTTGGAATCTAAATATGTTTGTGATTAAACCATTTCTTTCTGTAGCTCATTTTACACATTTTGTCTTAAAGTAATATTTCTTTAGGAGCGAATAAAAAAAAAAATAAAATAAAAAAAAAGAAGGGTTATAAGAGTTTCCTCTTCAGTGGTTTGTATAACATTGAGAGTAAAGAAACGTTCTTCACAAAGTATTCCTCAATATACCAATCCATCCTTACACTTATTCTGCATGCTCTATTTTTTTCCTACTTTAGCTTTTCCTTAAAAAAAAAAGAAAAGAAAAGAAAAAAAAAGAAATTAAATTTTCTTTGTACGACCCATAGACTAACCTGAACGCTCTCCAACCTTCTTTATTGATCCTACTTACAGACATTTTCTCTTCTTTTCATTCATCGTCATCGTTCAACTTCAAAGTATTAAAAGAAAGTGGAAACTTTGTGCAGGATAATGTTTAAATGGCCGCCGCCCAATGTAGCCTAGCTTTCTCTAAACGACTTCTTACTAAAAGTAATATTTTTCAAGAAGTTTGGAAAAGAAAGATAGGAAGAAAGTAAAAAAAAAAATTCGAGAAAGTTAACAACAATCTTCTAGCAAAGGAATGATTACAGAAGTTTTATCAGTTCACATCAATTCTTTTACCTACACCTTTTCACTGCCAAATTTATCAAATTGACCACTTGAATTCATCATTGTAGATGAATTCAATTATTATGGGATTTACATGCAAAATTGGAAATTATTCACAGTTAAATTCATACAGAAATTTGTTTACTGTACTTAAGAATTTACTTATTAGTTGTATAATGGATGTTTTGGACAGAAGAGAAAAAACTTAGGTTGAGACAAGTTAGACTTACTAAACACTGTTTATATTGAATGAGAATATTCAGCACTGCAAGGACTTTATACTGTGCTGTTTATTTAGAGAAGATTTGGTGTCGACAAAAGAGAGTGACAGATTGACTGGCAGAGTGACTGAATGAGAACGATGGTCGTTGAAAGTTGATGGTTGTTTGAATGAGAGTGAATTAGTGGTCAGGTACCCTTTTTAAGCGGGCGGCTGAGCTAGCTCATACTCTCTTTAATTTCTCCTTCCACTTCCCAGATACGTTCCTTTGATGGCCCCATCTACGAGTTTGAAGTAGAGAGAGACATGTAGTTCCATTACGGTTGTTTGTTAAAATTTTCATTGTTAAAATTTTCATTGTTAAAATGTTCAATGTTCATTGAAATTAGAGAAAAGTTTTTTTGACCCAATTTTGAGTTCAAATAGATTCAAATAGACAAAACACCGATGTGAAACACTCACATAACTTTCTCTTATTGAATTTAATACAATTATTCAATTGAAGAATTTTCTTTAAACTCGAAAGTTTCACTCATATACTCTAACATTATAGTGATGAGGTTAAAGGTGATTCATTGTAGTCCAGAAGACAGTATCAATAACATTGAACAAATCCCAATAGTTTTTGTGATTTTTTTTTTTTTTTAGGGGATAGTGTGCTGCGACCTGATGGATCTATTGTGCTATGCCATAGGCTTATCAGAGCACTGTCGAACGACTCTCTCGTTACAGACAACACTGCCCATCATCAAAGCAACACTGCTTGGTTTCGAATCTGGAACGTCCGCGTGAAATTCCAACAGGTTATCACTTAGCTATAATCCCTTTCCTAACAAATCCCGAAAAAAATTCAAATCTTACGCCCCAGAAAACACTGAAATAATTTCATCCGGAAATACATATATTGGAAATAAAAATGATACATTTAGAAATGTGCAATTAGCATTCAAAGTTTAAATAAAATAGAGGTCTTTTTTCTTAAAGAAAACCCAAAGCACTCAAAAACTAATCCTACAAGTCACATTTTTAATTAACCAATGCTTTTCATATTAGAAATTCTAACAATATTTCTAATCCATGTTAATATTACATAAATGGTAGAACCATACATTACACTGACTTATACAGTGCTGTTTATTAGAGAAGATTTGGTGTCAAGAAAAGAGAGTGACAGACTGACTGGCAGAATGACTGTATAAAAACGATGGTCGTTGAACGTTGATGGTTGTTTGAATGAAAGTAAATTAGCAGTCAGGTGCCTTTTTTAAGTGGGCAGCTGAGCTAACCCATACTCTCTTTAGGGAAAGTTTGAAATTACTGCTCTCCAAGAATCTCCTAAAAAATATATTTTACTGAAAAAAAAAATTAAATAAACGTGTATACATGGATAGTTTAGAGAGAGAGCCATTTTGGAGAAAATCTCGAAAAACTGATCAACCATTTATTAAAGTCGTTCTTCTGGTTGATGAATTTTGACCAATACTCCATCATAAACGAAACATCAAGTTTAAGCTATTTTCAATTTTGTCGGTTTTTGTTATATTTTGTTCACACACACACACACACAATCGCTAACACAGGCTACACAGATGTAAAGACATGTTTTTCATCCTCAAGGGTTTAAAACATGTATTTCCGGTGTAACTCGATTTAGAAATTTCAACATGACCGTTTCTTTTTCATAATGTTAAGAGACGTAAAAAAATCGACAAACAATTTTAGGATGATGTTTAGATGATCAAACTACTCTTCCCAGAGATCAAAACTCTTATTTACATATCATATTTAATTTTTCTTTAACACTTATTTTAGTTCAATTTCTTTGCACAATTTTCTAGTCCTTTGGTTGTTTCTATAAGTATATTGTGTTATAAAATGTTACAAAAATAAAATGACTTTTTTTTTAACATCATAATTTTCTTTAAAAAAAAAAAAAAATTATAGAAAATAAAAATTCACAAGGTAAAGATCATTTCTATTGTTAAAAAATAAAAACTTTTAATGACAGCGAGGGAAGATATTTTATAAAGTTTGTGAACTTGGTTCGTGTAACTACTTGTCAAAGTTTGATACTTTATATACGAACAATCAATTGGAAATAATACTTTTTCAACTTTAATGAAAGTTTACTAAGATCTTTTTCTTTAACAATATGGAATTTACAGTGGGAATCTTGTATTGTTTAATAATAGTATAATAATTATACCTATATTTCATTTTAATAAATAAATTACTAGATGGATTTTAAAAATGAACACGAAATGGAAGCTGATAAGGTAATAAAAGTCAGATGTCTTAAATAAATTAATTAATAATAAAATAATATTACTGTAGGAGGAAGTGGACCAACTACTTTTTCAGAGATCCCTGCGGGTATCCCATCTGTAATAGCAGAGAGAGAGAGAAACAAAATGACAGGACCACTCTCTCGGACTGGAGTGGAAGAAACCACATAAATACAGCGACGGAGGCAGATAGAAAAACAGTTCATACTGCTGAGTTCATCACTACGTGTCATTACTTCTTTTCCACTCTACCATACTCTTCATTTCAAGTATAAAGTCCAGGCAGTCAGTGTCACTTATTATATTATAGAGTGTTAACCATATTTAGTTAATTCATTTAAACCAGACCATTTCCCTCGTTCAACAAACCCATTATACCATCCAACAACTCCAACGCCACATACAGGACTTGCAGAGGTAACTGATGTGTGCAACTGTTTGGGTTTAGCGACCCTGCAGGCAAACTACAGTTCTCCACCACATTCACCATTTTCATATGACCACACCCACCCAGATACACACTGCACTCTCTCTCTTGCTTGCTTGCCGTCATGTACTAGCTCTAGGGGCTAGGATGGAAAAGAAGATCCTGGAAATTGAGGGAGACGACGATCTGCAGGAGTCAATTTCATACGATTTCATACATTTCTTTGGCCATGGCTTCATCCGAGAACTCTTCCTGGATGATGATAGCACTACTCCAGAAAATCGGCTAAGGAAAACTGCCTCAGACTGCCAATTCCATGGGTGAAGGCATTGGTTACCATTCTTTCCATGTCAAAGAAATTATTCTACAGACATTATAGACATAAACTTCATACAAAATTTGAACATCCCATTACACCAGACAGTTTCAATGGACCTTGACTCAGATCATCTCCCCGTTCTAGCCACCCTGAAGGAATAAATTCTAAGCAGAGCCACCTCTTTTCCAAAGGTTAATCGCAACAAAACTTGACTGAGATAATTTCAAAATTGGTGTAAACGACACCAATTGTCTCGACTGACAACTGTTTTCTGATACAATTCTTCTATCGTGAAAGTCGGGTTTATCAAGCTCATGTAAAGACGTTGATTTTTACTTTTAAAGTTTCCGTCACATACTAAACCGAATCTGGCGAAAAAATTCAAAGTCTTATATAAGAAACTTGATGGACCAGGCTCTGATGATGGAAAAAAAATTCAAAATTAGTCAGAATTAAAGAAAAAAAAATGTCTTAGATTTAAGGAATTCAATCTAGTTTTTTTTTGTTTTTTTTTTTACAGAGTTTTCTAACCCAAATTGCATGAGTCAAATATCTTTTTCTGGGTTTCCAGTGTATAAAATGTTATTAAAATGAAATATCTTTTTTCATATAATTTATTGTCAAGCAAGAACCGCGAAAATATGGAACTACACCTCTAGCTGGGGCCATAAAGAAGGAAACAAGAAAAGGTAGCAAAGTGATAAATATTAATTAAAGCCAGAAAATATTTCATTTTTATTTATTTATTTTAGTTGTGTTGTTTTGTAAGGGCATTACCAATAAATTATCATTATTATTGAGGGTCGGGGGAAAAAATCAACATACTGACATTGATGAATGAGTAATTGTTTTCAATAAGCTAACAACTGCCAATATATTGGCGAAAAAACAACCCAATATTTTCAAAATTTCACTTTTTGATACCTTGGCTCTTCAGCCTCTCCCATTTCTATCTTTTCTGTTTTTTCCTGAAGATAAGACCGCTGCAAGCTCATAAGATCCAATTTTCTAAGATCGCATGATGCTATACAAGTATCTTTCTCTCTTCGGTGTCACAAACCTTGAATTATTGAGGATTTTTGGCTTTGTATCAGCCTAATATCTACTTTTCTTTTCCTTTTCCCAATCCTACAGCTGTTGGCCATGCAAATTTTCTTCTAAGCACTTTCAATATCTCCTAACGAAATTATAGAAATGTATGGATTTCAATTTTTATAAAAAAAAATTATTAACAAACTATCAATCACAAAGTATCTATTTAAGCATCTTTCATAGATTCACATATTGTAACCAACCTTGGAGTGGGGCCAGCCACCTAAAAACTAGGAATTCCACAATTTGACGTCAAAACCTCCTTCTATCAAACGGTATTTCCATTAATAAAGAATGACAAACAATTTAATAAATAACACTCCTTTAAAAGGAATTAGCAATTACGAACAATTTAATTAACTTTATAAGTTATATGAATTTCCAAAAGCTAGGATTACTGGTGCTTTTTCGACCTTTTTACGTTCACATACCAAGGCAATGCCATTTTGGAAACTCCAAAAACAAATTTGATTCCAAGATTCCTAAAATATACATTTTTCAACCTTCTTTATCTAAAGCCATATTAAGCATTCATGTTCGAGTCACTCCATTAGTTCAAGAATAGATATAAAAGATAATAATTATTTCCTTGTTTACAAAGAAAGTGCCGCGATAGCTGATTACTCACAAGCATGCACCGGCACTGTGAAGTGTTGTGCGATACTAGCTTGGATTCTATTTAGTGTTATTGTTATTTTGTACGAGTAATGCAAAATAAAGTAAGTTTGCTAACCGCATCCGCCTGATACTTTAATCGATATTTGACGTAAATCCTACCACAAAAATAGGAATTTCCAATTTTTTTACTTAAAAAAAATCTGGTTGAAAATCTCATATGACTTATTCTTAGGTTAACTTTTATTTTATTTTTATTTTTAAGATACAATTCCTAATAAGGCTGTGGATGGTAATGGAATAGACGGCAAACTGCAACGTCAAACCGCAGGCGACTCTACTGCTTTGTATGATTTTGTAAGGATTGCATTCGGAATACAGTGCCAATGTCGCCTGCAGTCGCGCCACTTGTAGACCGCAGACCGCATCACTGATCGAGAACCAGTATTGCCGCCGGCGACAGAGAGGTTACACAAATTTTCAAAATGAGTTTTCAGATGCAGATGAAGAGAAGTTGATTAACTTAGTAGCTAAAACATTCAGTTATTTATGACGGAGGCCACGCTGATTATCGCAATAACCTAGTTAAAGATAACGTTTGTAAAATTATAGAAACGGAGCTAAATAAAGACGGTGAGGTTATATGTTCTTTAATTATATGGATTTCTTTAGCAAATGAAACTCACTTGTCAAAAACCACACGTTTGACAAAATGAAAAATATAAACATTCTTCATAATGTCCGGGCATTGTTATAAATTATGCGATATTTTTATAGAGTCTCAACAAAACACAACCTTACGAAACTACCGCTCTGCTTCTGCGCTGAATTATTCAAATTACCCGGGCACTATGAATTATACAACATTTAAACAAATAATACGCCACAACAGATACACATACGCATACATATATAAACTATTCAATTCTATTTAACTATTCCATAACCAACTGCGGCTTCTTGCCGGTCCTGGGATATTAATTGGTTGCTTTTTCCCCATAACTGATTTTTGAAATATACAGTCTACAAAGAATCAAATGCTACAAATTTATAATTTGCATCTACGTTAGCTAATGACACAATTGAGAAGTAGTCCTTGTAATTGAAAAATAGAGCCCCACTTTTTTTAGGAGCCAAAAGTCAACGTCCTCTTCCTCTTCCAGTGAAAGACACGAAATTGAATCAGTTGAATCAAACACATCTGACATGTTGTCTACGTTAACGCATTGAAGTGACTGCTATTTGTCGCCGTGTTCAACATTGATCCGACCGCAAACGGCAGGCAGCTGTCGTCTGCGTCTGAAGCCTGTCGCTGCAGTTGGTTGCTGCGGTTGAGTCCGGAATTGTACCTTTAGTTATTTTCTTACCTCGGATAATCCAATTCTTTTGAGGTTTTTTTACTTTCTGTCACTTTCTTTAAAATTAGGTCTTATCCTTTAGATATATAAACCTTCTCGTTCTAAGCCGTTGTATCTCCTTTCTGCTGTGGTCCATCTACTTAATTTTCCTCCATCATGAATATAAGATGCATCAAACTGCAATTTAAACTGCTCCCAGTTATTTGTATCTCTCACAAGAAGCCAGAATTTCGCAGCTCCACGTAATTTAGCTCTCACTGTGGCTAGTCGAATATAATTTCCTGGCATTCATTTACATCACCCAAATTCTCAAGTGATGCTAACTAATTCTTGGCTACATGTGATGCCTCTTTCCCGCAAAATAGTGAAACAGACGAAGTAAAGGTCTGGCATCACTCGATACTCTGGAGTCTGACGCTCAATTTATTTCAACATCAGTGCTTCTTCTTCCACTAATGCCCTTAGTTGTTTCCTCCCCCAGCTTTTGACTGTCGCAATTGACTAATTCCTATGCTTTTCGGGCATACCATTTTTTATTAGAAGCTCATAGTAGCTTATAATCTTTTGCGCTTAAAGCGGGGTCACCTTTTAAATGCCACTATTTACTGCAGTCCTCATCACACAAGTACGTTCTTCCTTTTCCTTGACTTCTGTCTGACAATACCCACCAAATTCCAATTTACTATTGTTAACTAATGTCTGTTAACTATTTATTAGGATACTTAATAATGTATTAGAGTTAAAATATATATAACTTACTTAGTTTAAATACTGCTTCAGCTAATCGTAAACAAACACAGAAATAATCACTCACTCATATACTTTTAATAACATGAACACAATAAGATAGGTACATGAATGGAATACAAGATAACTATACACACACAACAAAATCAAAAGTACAAAAATAAATACGAAAAACAACAGTTCACACTCAGTCCAGTGTAATGGAATCAGATATTAGATGTAATGGAATCGTTTGATGTGTGATTCCTGGAGTAGCAGATGTCTTGAAGAGGGCGGAAGTTAGTTGAGAGATTTTGGGAAGTTAGTGCTCGAATTATTAAACGGTTTTTTATAAAAATAAACTGTATTTTAACAATAATTTTAACGTGATAAATGGTAACTAATAACTATAATAAAATACTTAATAATAAATAGAAGATAAATAACTGATAATTTAGAATGGTTAAAATAACGAACTAAAGTGCACAACTACGAGAATGATAAGTTGAATATAACTGTGAATTGCCGCTCGTGTATAGTTTGGTCGTAGATGATATAATAATCCTCTCGTCGTATATCATAGAGTTTATATATATTGTTGTTCACACTCACACCAAGACATCTGTCTTAGTGTGCGGCCTTGTGCGACCTTCGTAGTTTGCTGACCTTATTTAGTGGCCATACTTATCGCGGTGCCTGCCTTTTGATGTGAGAATTGATGAAAAGGCTTTGTTGTTTGTTTGGTTGACCGCGGCTATCGGCGGCCAACAATGTCACTGTTTTCACCCTTTTGTTAAGATAGCAGCTGGCTGGAACCACTAGTTGTAAATTATTTCTTTGGTGTACTTTGCCGATGTCAATGACTTTGCCATGTCATTACACCAGCTATAGAGACCACTAAATCCAACTTTCGTTCTAATTACGTCTTGTTTTAAGGAATAACACTTATTCCTTACAACGAATCAAACATATATTTATTTGGAGAAAACACATCCGTCAAAATAAATATACTACTTTCGCCAATATACACGTGCATTACCACAAAATTCAAATGAAAAACACATTATAACCTTCCTTTCCATCTCCAGTGTTGCTCTCTTCTTAACTCTATTGTTAGCAAATATTGCAACAAAGTGAAAACTAATTATTTCACACCCCCAAATAATTTAATAGAAACAAATGAAGTCAATAAAAGGAAATGATAATTCTTTGAAATTAATAAACAAAAAAAGCACAAGAATTTAAGAAAACACAACAAAAATAATTAAAATATAAACGAAAATAATCAAAAGTAGATATGACTCTTTACAGTCTAAATGAACAAAACTTAATAATTGAAAATCTAAGATTATAATATATTCTTACTGACTAAACTTCAACTTTCAAAATATTCATCTAATTAATATTTTTATCCATTATCCCAGTTCTAAGAAAGTATTAACTTTTATTATTTTATTTTGTTATTTTCTTACCTCGTATAATCCCACTTCTTTTGAAAAGGTATGCGGATAAAGGAATATGGAAGTACAAATACATTCAAACACACATATACGCCTTTATTTTGGTTCCTGTTACACAGCTTTTGTTTAATTTTAACACCAAACTCAGTACAATTCAAGATAATAAAAATAACTTTCAAAACTGTACTCAATACATTGCAAAAACTCAGAAAAAACAAAACACAGAATAATCTGTCACTCCGTTCACTTACACATTGTACACTGTTGACTATATTACTTACGATTCCCTCCAAAAAAGCAAACAGTGTTGCCCACATGTTAAAGAGTTTATACACTTTTAACAATAACATTTTTAATGATAAATTTTGTTCAACTTGGCATTTTTACAAAAACACTTAATTCCTTTTATGATTAATGTAAATGTAACTTGTGAACTACCAACAGCATCGCATTATAAAAAATTACATATTTAGGATTACACTTCACGCGGGATTTAGGTCATAAAATTTATAGAAATGTGACCATTGTAAGGTAGGTCACTCTGTCACTCTCCAGCAAAACTTGTAACAGCAGGTTGGCAAGTTCAGTCCTCAGAATCCCCTAAAAGCAATTTTTCTAGGAAAATATTTCAAAATTAAAGTGAGTGGATTAAATTGCATTAAGGGAAATCGTGTAGTGTTTCAACCAGATTTTCGCATTTACATACCTCTAATTACTTGTAAATTTGATTCAATCTCCTCTTTTTGAAGGGGTCTGTTGCATTGCGACTTCACGATCTATTGTGCTATGCCCCTCGAGTGCTGTAGGCTAGTAATCTATAGCATCCCCTCAGGTGCCATTAGGGAGTCTCTCGCTTACATCATCCCCTACCAGGTTAATTTCCCTGAAGAATCTTAATATCCTGTAGGGCTCGAGAGAGGGTATGTTCCCCTTTTCCTCCTGGTAACTGCCCAGAGTCCTGACTCTTCTCTGAATGGCAGCATCGCAGTCCGTTTGGAGATGTATCCCATCTCCTCACAGAATCTACATATGGTATCATATTCCAAGCCCAGCTTCGTCAGGTGTCCCCCAAGACTTCAATGCCCCTTGAAGAAACCCGTGAGAATGCGGAGCTTATTCTTGCTAAGGCCGATGCACGTTTCCGACCTCTCTGGATTATAATTTCCTAAGCAAAAGTCCTGGGAGGGAGTACTAGAATTGAGACCTGCTTCCTCCTCCTTGCTAAGTTCCTTTAAAAGAGACTGGTCGCTGACCCCCACAAAATAGTTTAGGCCTCAGAAGTGGGGATGTAGCACCTTTCCTAGTCAGAGCGTCGGCTAACTCATTCCCTTCAATGCTAACATGCCCTAGTACAATGAGTTCCTTAATCATGATTCTATTTCCTCATTAGAGTGTAATGGAGAAATTAACAAATTTTAATAATAAATTGATAAATCAGGACTTTATCCCCTTTTATTAGTAGTTATTTTCCTTTCTTGCTGGGAAACTATTATAGGAAAAATATAGCAAGAGTAATTTTCTATATAACAAAAAAAAAAAAAAAAGATTAATTTTTCTAAAGGGTGGAAGAACGATTTAGGGAATAAAATCCCAGTACAAGTAACTTGATTGGAACAAATGAGTGGGAGGGCCAGGGCCTGACTTCCAACTCCCTTGTTATTAAGCAAGAGCTTAAAATAGATTAATTCAGTACAATTAATTACAAATACTGCCAAGTGCCTAGCTTCTGTCCCACATCTGTATTACTGGCATATTCGTAAATTTAAGACCACAAAATATATGACCCATCTTTGTTAATAAATTTTCAAATTAATTCTTCTTTCTTAATTTTTTGTGATAAATTTTTTTTTTCTTTTAAACCTTATTTTTAATTTGCAACAAAATATTATTAGTGAAAGTTAAAACTGGAAAATATTTTGCCAACAAGTAACTTTTAGATAAATGGGTGTTAGAAAAATTAGAGATTGTTAATTTTTTTTTGCGAGACCAAATTCACTGTGTGATCATCGACCGGTTTCGCGGTTTCCACCAATTTTCAGGAAAAGGCAGTGTTGATAATGGATTACCGCTTAATACGATGTCCAGGCCTAACTGAAGATAGATAAAAATAGAAGAGTTCTATCACGGAAAAATTTCTGGTTGAGACACACTTATTGCAAACAAAAAATTGACAAGGTTTTTATAAAAATAAATTTTACAAGTTCTCGCGATTTTCTCCAAATAGCTCTCTAAACTATCCATATATACACTTTATTAGGCCATCCTCAGAGGACTGGAAACTCGCCACTCTCATTACGAGGCCAAGCAAGGTCAGGTGGGCCATCAACAAATCCCAACCTTTTGAAAAAAGGACTAGATACACTCTTACCATACCTGTGTAGAATCTTTAGGGCATGTATAGACCGAAGACATACACCGGTACTGTGGCGTAGTGTCAAGTGCTCTACCTCCCCAAGGTGGGCAGATTGCCTGTGACCTTTCGCCAGGCTCGTACAGACCGATTAGTCTATCCACTTTCCTAAACAAAGCTCTGGAAAGATTGGTGGACAGATATATTAGGGATGAGGTCCTGTATTTAAACCCCCTAAGTGCCCGCTAATACGCTTATCAACCAGGGAGGCCGTCCGCAGAGGCCGCACTGGATGATCTTAACAGGCTGCTATCAAAATCCTTGGAGGAAAAGAAAATTGCAGTAGCCACCTTCTTGGTTGGACATTGAGGGCGCATTAACACCAACATAAAGTAGAGAAAAATACTTCAATAAAGTTATGAAAAGAATAAAAGAATACCTGCTTACAAATAACCGAATAAATAAGTAAATAGATAGCATCAAAAAATAGAAATAAGCTACCTTAGAAAAATTAAATTAAATAATAATAAACTACAGAAATTAAAGTAAGTAAATAGCGAATAAAGTAAAAACAATAATTAGAAAAGCAAAATGAAAGAAACTAAAACAAACAAAAAATGAAATAATATCTGCTTATAGGGGATCATTTAATCTTTTCTAGTAGTGGCGTAATATCTATTATTATATTATATTTAATTATATTTCACAAGTTTGAAGTAGTTATTGGCTCAGGTAGTGACACTATAATAAGGCAAAATTATCATTGAAATTTACTAGAATATTGTGTTTAATCATTTATGCAGAACGATTTTATGTTAAGGCAATTGAATGATGATATAATAGAATAAGGTTTTTGATACGGATTGTGTTTGGTTCCGCAGCCTGCTTCTTTTTGTGGTTATCGACCGGTTTCAGTGTATCAACTGAATTTGCTCTATGCAAGAATTCATATGCAAAACAGTGTTATTACACTGTTTGACAAAAGCATCCTGATGATGGGCGTAGGACCCGAAACTGGTCGATGACCACAAAGAAAAGCAGGCTATCACTGAAAATATTTGATGTTTCTGAAATGAGATTCATTGTTTAATGAGAGAATATTGGGAAGGTGATCTATTGAAGTGGAGTTGATGAACGGGATGTAGTGATTACATATGGGAGAGTAGATAGGACAGGCAACTATTAATTGGTAGAGATGTTCTAAAGCGTTAAAATTACAAACAGAACAGATTTCCTGAGGGTTAATTAAGTATCCTTGTATGTTTACCAGACAGTGTTAATTCAGGGAATATTTTGATTATATTTTAGGGAATATTGAGGTAAGATGTTTTAGAAAGTAAAAATCTCATCTAATTTTTAGATAGGTAATCCTAAGTTATCAACTTAGGTATCCTAAGTAATCAACATAGGTATCCTAAGTAATCATAGTCAAGCCATCTTGGCATTTTATACTAAACACCTTAGAGTTGGTGCTCAATTTTTTTTTGTTGTCGTTGAAGAGAACATTAAATTATAAAAAAATAAAAAAATCGTTATTTTCTATTATCTGAATAATTCTTTGAGCCAGAACTTAAAACTCTTTTGGTCATCTACAGAAAAGAAATACTCCTTGTATCAGATCTTCTTTAAATTCGTAAAACTTTCCCCAAAAAAATTATAGAACGACATTTCTAAGGAAAAATTATTATCAAAGGGGACCAGATAAGAGTTCAAAAGATCTTTAAGGTTGATTGAAAACTTAAAGTGTGTGACTGTCAGAAGTTGACCCTTTTTTTTTTGGGTCAAAGAAGGATTTTTTCTTTTGGCAGAAGTTACTGTAAGCGTTTGAGCATATTGGTGGTATAAAGCTATATTTAGGTTATGAATAAATCTGGTGTGAAACCCTCACACCACTTTCTCTTATGCCTAACTAATACATTTTTATCAAAAAATTGTTTTTAAAATTGAAACGTTACGATGTTAGTTGGCCTGGCCATGAAAATGGTGGTGGAGATTTTAGTTGTATACCTCAGTGTCTGTATCAAAACCAACAAATTTTGTACAAATTTAAATTTAAACTAACAGACATACACCCCCCTACCCCCCAAAAATCAATTTCTTCGGAAAAATGTTAGGAATCAAAGTTATTCGTTTCTATTTATGCAGCCAGCATTCAAAGTTTAAAGAAATTCGTTGTAACAGTTTTCGAGAAAATTCCAAAAATAATCAAGAACTATTCGCACTTCCGGTTAACCTATTAGAGGATAGACTATAACGCTAATGTTTCCTAAGAACTCCCCCCCCCCAAAATCAAGTTTCCCGGGAAAATTTTACAAAAGCCATAAGTATAGATAGTATACACATTTTAAAGAAAATCCTTTTTTGAGCCATTTTTTGAGAAAAACATGAAAAACTGAAAGAAATCAAATCAGTAAAATCGCTCTCCCGGTGGAGGGATTTTGCTCAGAATCCTCGTATCTGTGCGAGGTAATGCCTAAACGGAGTTTACCAAGTTTAAGCTTTTTGCCGACTGTTTGTTTTTGAGATATTTTGTTCACAGCACACATATATTCTCGCTCTCTCTCTCTCTCTCTCACACACACACACACCCACACACACACATACACAACACACGTACAGAAAGTTTTCCTATTCAGAGGACCCTAAGACACATATTTCCGGTGAAAACTCAATTTTGAAAAGTTGGCGCAATTGCGATACTTCCTTTAATCAGGATTAAGAGGAAGTAAACATTTTTTCTGAAACATGTTTGAAATAATAGTAATATGTATGTTTATTTTATCCGTCGTAGCTTGTATATTTCTCTTATTCCTGACCAGTTTCGGATTTTCATCCATCGTCAGAGTAAATTTATCAAGTTCGTTGTTTACTTCAACGTCATCTCTATATGAACTTGGATAAGATAAATTAATTCTGACGATGGATGAAAATTCGAAATTGGTCAGGAATAAGAGAAAGATGCATGTTAAGACGGATAAAATACCAGATGCTACCCCCAACATTGCGGACACATTCACATTTTTTATTTTATTTAAGGCGAGGTCATTGGCGCCCGGAGACTTCTCAGTGCACTGCCGGCCTCCGGACAGTGTTCTCTCGTTACAGACAACACTGTCCATCACTGGACAGTGAGCTGTAGAGGCTCCTAGGAAGAAAAAAATTTAAGGGTAGCACAGCTGGACTCGTACCCGGATCCTTTCCACATATTCAATAATACGTGCGTCTATATCTGCGTAGTTGTATTATAAAGTTTAACAAATAATCATAGCATAAGTTTTCGAAAAAACCTGAAAAATTCAAAAAGAAAAGAAACTTTAATACAGTGGACTTTCGCGTGATGAATTTTGATTGATGAAGAGCTAGCGGGGCCCTAAAGGGAATTCAAATTTGATGTTCCTTCCGTTTTTCTGTTTTTGAGATAATTTGTTCACACAAACAAGACCATTTGCTGAAACCATTTTGTTTTCATTTCCAAGGGACGATCAAAACACATTTATGTTCCCCGTGAAGTACATTATTTTGAAAATTGCACCAGCAAGAGAAGTAAAAATTCCTTGCGGAGTCTATTTACATTAACTGATTTTGACCAAACCTTTTTTGTAGGACTTCAATAATTTTGTCGCTTCACATATAATTTTTCAATAAAACACATATAATTTTTGGCACAATTGCAACACATTCTTACAAGGAAGTGGAATTAGACTTCTCTCGCGATCTCTGAATAAGAGGCCGTGTGCGGTAAAACCACGGCTGTGATAAACTGACATAACTCTGTTTCATTTTGCCTTATCCTATTTCTCTTTGAATAAAATATTTCTTGCACTTTATCGTTTTACTATTTAATCTAATCAGTTATGGTCAATGTGGTCCCCTTTGACAAGTAATTTAAAAATCCTACTTGAGTTTTATTAAGCTCCAATTACTGTTAGAAAATTGTTTTTTATGCGTTAGTAATTAAAACAACGAATACTAGCCTGCCTGAAGTCTAATTATGTTGGAGATATGGCCACATAAAACGGCTTGTGTCACTGTAACCCCTCACAGTGGCTCTAATAGAAAAACCTCCCATCAAGTGTGATAAACAGCCGGTATATATATACATATATATATATTTTAGTTAAATTTATAACTTTCATACTTAACTCATTATGTTTATCTATTTAGGATGTATATGTGTTTGTTTTGTTTAAAAGTGAAAAAAAAAAAACTAACTTAGACAGCCTGTACTTAATAGGGTAGTTAAAGAAATAAACTCCAACTACTACAAATAGTTAGGTTATTTACAATGGCTGTTACAAACATCTGTAGTCATACACTATTTCGAGACTATGGTAGAATATTTAACGATTGTGAAATGATGTAAAGGGATATTTTGGAGGTATGTTTTAACTGTTTTTCATGGCAACACTGGCGGTAAGGCATATATACAGGAGTAACAAGGATGGTGAGTGAGGAGATTTACATATCAGCGTAAATTTTTCGTCCACCCTACACGAATAACAATTGTTTCAACCCCACGTGATATATATATATATATATATATATATATACATGCCAACATTTCTGATTCGATCCATATATCATTCCCTAAAGCTTCAACGAGATAACGGTGCGAAGTGAAGAAGGGGTTGTACAGTTCTGCACACGTTGCTCTTTCCCCATCCCATTCTATTCAGTGAAAAAAAGATAAGACCCTACACAAGGATATTATAAATAACTCTTGTTTGTTTACATTTTTTATAACTCTTTTCCGGTTCCTTTTTCTCGGAGTTCTACCTTTTGTTATTATTCTTTTTCTCACTCTTTCTAACTCTGCTATACTCTTTTTGCCCTCTTCAGGAGTCCTTGTTAGTATATCCCTGAAATAAATAACATGGCTCCGTTCCTGCGGCCATGAATAGTTACACGGTACTAGTCTAAAGAAAACCTTTCCTCGTTTTTTTTTTTCTAATTTAAAAGTGAACTCAAAGAAGAAAATGCATAATGAATGAAAAAAAGTAAAAAATTAACTTCCACAGTGACGTCTTTCGCTGAATAACAGCAGATTTTGTTTTTTAAACAAAAATATTTTATTTTTATTTGACTCATATAGGTACTAACTAATTTATACGTATCACATAACAAATAATATTAATAATTTTTAACAGAAATGTTAGAATAATCATTCTTTCCCACACTTAAAGTATAGTGGCAAGAAATTCTTGTTTTTTACATTCTCTTTTTGTTAAAAGGAATTATTACGATCGTATGAAAGTGAAATATTCGAAAATGAGCCCCCCCCCCCCCCGGAGAAACTTCAAGCAAATTCAATTGAAGTCCCTTAAATAAGAAAAGGTATATTTCACCGAATGTCTATGAATATGCGTTTAGGTACCTCCATTTCATAAGTCGGTAATAATTTTTTGGTCAAAATCCATCAACAGCTTGTGTGACTTTATTGAATGGTTTTCTTTTGTCAGTAGTCTCAAGTGTTAGTCTAGTGGCTAGCGCAAAGTCGGTGTTGACCCATCATCGTAAGAAACAAATGGGAAGCTATAATTCGTAGCGCACTAGGTAGGTTCAGTACTAAACGGCGAGGGAAGTGTGGCGTGCTTATCACACGTCCCTCAATATATCACCGTCTGGCAAACCTTGGTTGCTATATTGCGCCATAGGTTTTTTTTGGCTTTTTCCGTTTTTGACGATTTTCTTAAAAATGGTTAGAACAATTTACTTTAAACTTAGTCAAACTATCTACACATATAAATATTAATCAATTTTATATGAAGCATTTTTCTAGGAGAACTGTTTTTTGGGGCGGAAGGGGGGATTCTGTGGCAGTAATAACGTTTGCTAGTCCAAGTACCATTTCAGTATAATGTATAGTACAAACACCTGTATATTATTAAGATATTGTCTGTATGTATTGTCAGTATTCCAAATTTGAAGAAAATTGGTTAACCGGAAGTGGCATTTTATGAGTTAGTTTTTGAGATTTTTTGGAGTTTCACTCGGCAACGGTTCTTTCGATTTCCTTTAAACTTTAAATGTTATTTTCACTGTAAACATTCACTGCAAACAGAAAAAAAAAATTCTGGAAATTCTGAAGGAATGTGACGTTACATTTCAAAACATATTATCTAGATTTTTTATCGGTTCAATGTTATCGGCGCTGTTTTCTGGACTCTTCTGGAAATGTCTTTGCCATGTAGTTGGCAAAACTAGAAGGGATTATGTCCGAAATGAAAAGTTTAGGAAAGAGCTTCAAATAAGTGGCCTGAAAAAAGGCAGTTAAGTGGCCGGGCTATTGAAAAATTATGGAAGTTCAACCCTCTGGGAAAGACCCTGAAGGTTGAACAAACGGCAAACTAGACCCAGGGTCTCCTGGTTGGAAAATATCAGAAAAAAAATCTGGTGGGAAACACACACACAATTTTTTCTTACGCTAGTTTTCAAAATTGTAATTGACAAAATTTATAGTTAGTGTTCACACATTTAATGAAGTTCGTCGAAAACTGAAAAACTGTTTTAAGTAAAAGCGCACTTTCGGTTCAAAAATTTTCTTGAAACTCGGAATTTTAGCCATCTATTTATTTCTAACTAATTTTGTTTACTTTAAATGAATTTTTCCGGAGAAATATTTCAAATAAAAGTTGTAGCTCTTTGTATATGTACTTGATATACCAAGGTTCAAGAAAATCATCGGAACAATTTTTGAGAAAATCGCAAAAAAAGTTAAAAAAAAAAACTAGTAAAGTGGTGCCTCCGGTTAAGGAATTTTGACAGATGACCCACTGTCGGATCTCAAGGTGACACCTAAACGGAAATATCATGTTTGAACTTTCTAAGATTTTCGTTTTTTTGAGTTATACGGTTCACATACACACACACACACACACACACACACACACACACCATTTTCTTAAACTACTTTTTTGGACTCAGGGGACTTCAAAACGGATATTTCCGGTGAAAAACTCGATATCGAAAATTTGGCACGATTACAATACTTCCTCTTACTAGGAGTAAGAGAGAAAGTAATAAGGTCAAAGGAAAGGGATGAAATGAAAGCGCTGACGAGAGACAGAGAAGGGTGGCTCGTTTGGGTAGGAAGAAGCAAATTGTAAAAGAACATTTGGATTCTCATGGCCCCAAAATGTATATATATATATAAATGCATGTAGAAATGAAATCTCTGGCAGATCCTTGCTAGAAGTTTTACTGCTAAGGATTGCATCCCCAACTGTTAATCCCGCAGTAAATTAACAAAATAGAGATAGATTTTTTGTTTCTGTTAATCATTATACATATTTAAACTTAGTTTAGAACGTCTAAAAATGGCTGCAAATTAGTATGTTCCATAATTCCTAATACTAGACACTGCAGATATCCCTGAACTTATAAATGTTCATATAGTTCTTCAAATGTTGATTTAGTTTCTCAAATATCATTGCGAATAATTAAGGGAAAATAATTAATGAATAATTAATACAAACAGCCAAACTGCAACAGTTACTTTATTAACTAACCACAACATGTACTGCATAAATATTTCCTATCCATCACTATAGCAATTTCATTTTTACTTTTATTCTGGGCCAACATTAACTTGCATTTAGTGAAATTTAAATTTTACTGATACTTCGATGACTTTAAACTGGCAAATTCAGTGTATTTAAATATTTAGATAAAATAGTTAGATTATTTCAAATTTAAATTGCCTTGTTTAGAGTTGAATTTTAATATTTTAGTGTTTTTTTTTTTAATTTGTAATATCACTTGTCAAAATTTCAATCGATAGCAATATTACTTTCTAATCTAAGGGAGGCTAAGTACTATATAAGTATTGCCCTCTCATTCGACAAGAAGAAATGTTCCGAGGGGTTGTGTGAAGGCTATGAAAAAGGGTGGAGTTAGGTCAGAGGAAATTACTTTGGAAAACGCGTCAGCAAACACTGACTACTACTTCTCTCTCTTTCTACACTTAAATACCTACGTTTCGAGTTTCACGATGAGGCCAGTTCGATTTATCATGACTTGATGCTTATTGGAAGGGAAGAAATGATACCCATTCCTATATACTTATATATATATAGAGAGAGAGAGAGAGTTAGATAGATATTATGTGTACAATACAGGGATTAACGTTTTACCCTGCCCAGTATAAATGTCAGAATGCTTGATGGATGTTTCAAATTGTCTATTGATGGTATAAATCTAATCAGTTTCATCTCCAATTTCTTCACTGTAATGTCTTTTTAATTATTTTCATATTGTCCAACTTAATTTTTCATCCAAAAAAAAAAAATGTATAAAAAGTATGAAGATAGCAAAACTGTTAAAAAAATATTAGGTCTTTTAATAAAATTAAAAATATATCAGGAAAAATATGGAATGAAACCCGATTCTACAATCTTACTACAATCGCAGACAATTTTTCAATGTTTCAAATTTTCTGAAAGTATAGAATTTTAGAGACAATCCTAAATGTGTGGCAACCTGGACTCTTTAAGAAGAAACCTCCAAAAAGTTACTGGCCCTAAAGTTGGATTTTTGGAGGTGAAGTTGTGGTGTTTCAACGATCCAACATATTTCCAATACCGAAATTAAAACTGTGAGTGGAAGCAAACAAAAAAAGTCCTGAAGGAAATTGAAACAAAAATACTTCTTTTGTTCGGAAACTTTATCCCTACTTCCTTTAGGAAAAAAGAAAAAAAAGGTAGACCAAGGAAGAAATGGATTCAGGACGTGAAGAAGGGTATGGGCAGCCAAAGGACTTGGAGATGATGACTGGAACGACCATGAACATCTTGGTTTCAGAATCTAATGGGGATCGCTATATTCTGGAATCTATGATTATAGTCTATGCCAAAAACAAAAAAAGAATATATACAAATTTTTATTTTATTTTATTTTTGGACGTTAAAATATTGTTAATTCACAAAGGACCTATAACCCTTCGGAGTTGGCAGTTTATCTGTCAGATACAAAGAGAATATAGTTCACAATAACAACAGCATATTGATCCATATGACCTTGAACCTTTTAGTACCATTTTCTATAAATGCCATCCATACGAAAATGACAAAAATTTTTATATCGGTTGGGCATACGCGCTATTTAGTTGTTATAGCTAAAATTTGAGAAAACTGATAGCATTAGTACTGACAACACAAACAAATTCTGTCACATTTTAATTTTTAAAACATCCATCCTAGCCGGCATGCCCCAAGGCAGCATGATGGCACCTATCCTTTATACCATATTTACTGCTGATATTCCCAAGCATTCTAACACAACCATTTATAATATGCCGACAATAACGCAATCCTTTCCTCTCATAATGATCCCGTAATCGCTCAACGTTTCCTTCAAGGCCATCTCCAATCATTCGAGTCCTGGTTAACAAAATCCAGAATAAAAATGAACCCTAACAAATTCCATTATATTGTGTTCACCTTAAACAGAAAAGTTCTTTCTTAACCAATTCAGTACGCCTAGCCTCCCCTGCAGACCACGTTCGTTATCTTGGTATGTACCTAGACAAGCGACTAACCTGGAAACACAAACACCAGACTCAAACGGACTTCCCTTCAAACAACCGCTTCAGACTACTTGCAAGACTCCTTGTCAAGCACTCTAAACTCACTCTACAGACACTATACTTCACTATTCGCAACCGTCTGAGCAAGAAATTTCACAGCAGACTCCCCCTTCATCCCAACCTCTCGCCAAAACCTTTACACTTCCAGACAATCCTGCATGGCGATTGAAACGTAGTTGGCCCCGCGACCTTCTGGGTAACTTATGGTAGTTGTCGCTGAATAAGTACCATTCATGACCGTCACGTCATTGTTTATATCTCCTCTTAACCTATTTACTTGACGCATATTTATTTATGTAGTTGTAAATATTCAATAAAACAAAAACAAACATTTTTTTTTTTAACATAACCTTGTGTTGCTTATTATATTAAACTGATCGCGAAGGTGAAAATTCCTAATAATATAGAGAGAGAGACTAGATGCTAAATTAATGAAGTATCTATTAGATGAGACCGCGACCTTTAAAGGGTTAATTAAACACCTCAATTTCGAAAATTATATATGATTCTAATAATTTTTCTCTTAAAGTAGAACAGATAATATACTATAGAAAATAATTTCCTTCAAAGAGAAATTATAATATTCGCCAGTCAGTGGATAATTAAAACTGAAAATTAACTATATTTTCAAGATAATAAACAATAAAATAAAAGAGAATTTACTTAGTTCTTAAAGAAAAATCTGTAAACAAAAAGTGACTAAAAGAAAAGTTAATGCACAAAATAAAAAATAAAAAATAAAACTGAAATAAAATAAAATAGAACGTTCTTAAATATAAAAAGAATAAAAAGAAAAATAAATGAGTTAGTAATCAAGATAATAAAGAAAAAAAAGAAACTAAATTGTAATAACTAGCAAAGAATTCAACTTTAAAGAAACTCATGAAGTTTAAAAAAATTAAAAAACAAATTGAATAAAAAAAAATTAATCATTAATCTAGGGTTCTCCTTTGACTAAATTTAATTGAAAAGCTTCCTTGCTTGTCCATTGTGACAAACAAGCAAATATCCAATTTGAACTCCGTGCTATAATTCATTTCTTTTCTTTTTTTTATGGAAGCAAGAGGGAGAGAAAGACCATTGGAGTTATTAAACTCTTAGAACCTGAAAATCGAAGCAAAAAGTTAATTCATTAGTAAGATGTTATTTAATTACTTTATAAAAGTTTAATTAAATTTGAAAAAAAAAATGCTTACCATAATTGGGATGTAATTTAATTAAATTATAGATACTTATTACTTTCATGAATATTCGCCTCTTAATTTTTTAAGAAAGAATAATTTGTAATCGGAAGCAAAAAGAATGAATAAACTGACAAGAAAAATATGAATCATTTTTTGGAATTAATATTTTGAAATCAACTACATCCCACATGAATTATTTACAATTTACAAAAAGGATTTATGTTAAAAAAAATTCTCTATCTTTCGAATACAATAACTTTTTATTTTTTAAATAAATTACACTTGAAATTTACATATTCAATATTAAACACAATAGAAAGTAAATTATAATCTATTGCTAGCTTAAAAAACAATAGGTTTTTTTTTCTTATTGGAGGAGTATTTGATAAATATTACTTTTTTTTATCAATGGTAGAGTTGCGTAGTTACAATTGCAAAATTTCGTAATACAGCATCAAGTCTGAGGTGCAAAGATGAAACACAGTGGGCAATAAGTCTTTGTAAATGGCAAGCAGAAGGGGAAAAAGAGTGATGGATGTAAGGAGACCGCTGATAGATATGCCCTAACACAAGGACCTTAACAGATATGTTCTCTCTTTTCCGCTTGTTCCTCTGCCTGCATGCTATTATTCTGCCTATATACCTTTCTCTACAGACATGTAACATAAATACATGTACGCCGGCTAGGCAAGGGTTGAATAAATTAAGGAACAAGGAAGGAAAGAAGTATACAAGATGAAGAGAGTGAATTATTGATGTTGAGAAAGTAAATATGGGTGAAGAAGAAAGGGGGAGGGAGGTGAAGAAGAATTGCGGGATTTGTTGGGATGTTGAACTGTGAAGTGCTTGATATAATGGCGAGCACTCATCATCATGCTAGAGGACAGTTGTAAATTAAATCTAAACTAGATACAGATAATTCTATGTGAATGTTCAAACCATTACGCTACACACACGCTCACACATATATATATAATCTACTGCACTCTTAATAATAAAAGATCCTTTCTCTAACCAAATAAATATTCAACAGCAAATATATCTTATTTCCCTCATTTTTTTTTTCTCTGATAGCTGGAAAGAAAAAAGTATTGTGATCATGTCCATTTTTTCTAAATTGAATTTTCGGCCGTTGCGTTGTGTATGACAAAATATCTCCATAAAAAAAAATCGCCGGAAGTTAAAAATATTTTCCCTCAAAAATCTATGACCGGAAGTGGAGACTTATTAACTAATTTTCCAAATAATTTTTTTTTTTTTTTTTTTGAGGGTTTCTAGAAGGAACAGTAATGTTATTGGGGATATCTAATGTTATTGGGGTTTGTATATGGCATAGATTTCTGGGCTACAACGTAGTCATATTCAGTAACTATCTTTTAATGAGCATTTCACACCAGATTTTTTTAAAATCTATAATAATGAATTAAGTATTCAGGTAAGGGATACCTAAATTGTAGGCCCTAGATCTGGAATCCGAATTCGATTAGGATCTTGTGGACTTTAAATTAGTCGCCTTCATCACTGAAGCTGAATTTAAAATCCGAGTAGCTTTAACAACAGTACCTTAGCCTTTATTTATTCAGAATATTGTTGTCAGTGAGTGAAAAACGGAGACTAAAACAGGCCCACCTTGGCCTAGGTGCAGATGCCCAAGTTCTTTTGTTAGAAGAACCTGTGGTAAAACAGAAGAAAACTTGGCGCTATTTTTACAATTAATTAAAATAAAATGAGCGTAAAATCTTACAAGATAGATTTATAGACAATAATTTCAAGCCAGTTTTCAAAGGCTTAGTCTTAAAATTAATAATTTACTTAATCATGGAAAATAATTATATTAGTCACAGAACACTCTTTTTGCAATACATTTTTAGATTTATTCCAGTAAACTTATGAGGGAAGGGATTAGCTCAGTGGTTAGCGTGTTGGACTCCCACGCGTATGTCCCGGGTTCGAGTCCAGTGCTTACCCCTTAGATTTTTTTTCTTCCTAGGAACCTCTATAGCTCACTGTTCGGTAATGGTGTGCGCTTGTTCCTGTCGGTAGCGAGAGAACACTGTCCGGAGAATGGCTGTGCACTGAGAAAGCTCCGGGCGCCAATGACCGTAGATGTTGACGCGCCTTAAATTAAAAAAAAAAGAAAAAAAGTAAACTTTTGAATTAATATAGTATTTTCCAACAATATTTTATTAAATAAAATTAACGCCTATACTACTTTGAGATGGTGATATGCTGATATTCGAACTATTTCTAAAGCCATCTTTTTTCGAATTAAGCAAGCTCAAAACCCACATTTCCTTAGATAATTCAAAATGTCTTTCTTTACTTCCTTTTATATGGAGCAAGCGGAACAAAGATGTTTATATTAATTTTAATTTAAAACAGTTAATAAACAAATTTATTGAAATTAATTCTGTAATTACTGAGAACTATTAACTGTGTAATTAAAATAACGTTAACATAATTAAAATAAAGCTAGTAAATTAATTCTTTATTAGTTTAATTGAGTGACACAGGTGTGTAACATGTATTAGTTTGAGGACTAGTGGGATAATGAAATGTAACCAAAAGGGAATTTAATGTGTTTGTAAGATAAGCAAGTACTAACTGTTAAGTAGTTTTGGCAGATATTTCGCAATACAAGATTATTTTGGAATAAACTTAATAAATTTAACAAATGTGCTTGTGAAATATATTTCAGTTTACGTTAATATATTTGGTTATGCAGGAAGATACTATTATTGACACTCAAAGAGAAAATTCATTCTTAATTTAAAACTTGCTCACACCAGTTGTCAAAATTAAATTTTGGTAATTCGTTTTTATTGTCAAAAACTTACGGTTTGAAAATATAAGTTTCGGAATCCAAAGATAGTAAAAAAAGCTTCTATTTAGTCAATAACCGACTAACGTATATCAATAAAATATATATATATATAATATTTGTATGGACCCGCAATGCTGGATAGCATCTGGTATTTTATCTGTCATAGCATGCATATTAATAGCTTTCCTGACCGGTTTCGGATTTTCTTCCATCGTCAGAGTAAATTCACCAAGTTCGTGTAGAGAGTTCACTTCAACTTGGTGAATTTACTCTGACAATGAATGAAAATCCGAAACCGGTCAGGAAAACTATTAATATGCATGCTACGACGATAAAATACCAGATATATATAATAAATTTACGAATTAGCGTATCAACCGCGAACAAATTCCAGTACTTCAATTTCAGATTATGGAGCCACATTGCCTTTTGTTTCTAAATCTAGACTTGGATATAAATGATATACCAGTGATGTAATGCAGATAAGAAGTATGTAATGGAACCAATTGCCAGTAAATTCGCCATATAAAAACTAAACTCAATAGTTCCAATCTCATCAAGACCTCCATCACTAAGCCTCTACGCGCGCATCAACTACGCATTACACTCCCTATCACGCCCACTACAATGTAGTGGTGAATGGGCTTCAACTTCGACAGCCAATCTCTCAGCTAGAAGCTGTGTCTAGCGGAAAAAGAAATTAAAGAAAAGCCGACCCTCTGAGGGACATTTATTAAGTCACCAAATAAACTTTAAATAAATCAATCTCCTGATCAACTTTATTGTGTTTGATATGAAGTATCAACATCAACCTTGAAAGGTTCACACTAGCAATCTACCGTTAACACAAGCAGAAGTCACATCATTCTTCATGCGATTCACAGCACAGCCAACTCTATCTTTCCCATACGCTTGGAGAATAAGTCTTCTCTTTCACTTGGTCAGTCTCCCTCTATACACACTACTCTTCTTACGCACTAAATTCGTTACAAAATAAAATATAAATTGAAATAATAAATTTAATAATTAATTATTTATTTAATTATAATTGTGAGTTCAGTGGCGTCAATTCGTATGTTCATCATTTACACGATTTGCAAGTGTAGCGTGAACACAAAATAAAATTCAAACACAAACAGTATAATAACTTAAATTAACCTGATGCATACATCATCACTCATTCACTTGTTTCTCCTGTAACCTATTCAATTACTCTATCGATAGAATCAATTAGAATTTACTTTATTTCATACATTACAGCGGGATGACCAATCGATATTTTATCTCATTAATCTCACATTGACACTCACAGTCAAGAAGACAAACCAGTTATGGTAGAAGAAAAAAGCCAGCAACATGAAAAAGGGGCGTAACGCGAAAATCGGGAAATTAAATGTTATGGAGGATGAAATATTTGAGGATTCTCTGTTTAATTCTCAGAGAGAATCGATGGATGAGAGAGCGGATAGGAGAGGTCAATTATTAATTGAAATGATGGAAAGTAATGGATTTTTAACAGTGAAATACAGTTAAAAACACCAGTCAGTGTGTAAAACTGAATTTGCTTTGTGCAAGTCTGTGTTGTCACACTGTCTGAAAAGCGCATCCTGAAGATGGGCGAACGCCCGAAACCGGTCGATGACCACAAAATGAAGCAGGCTACCACGGAAAATGTCTCTGCGGAACCAACCACCACAACAACATCTATATACTCTTCTAGGATTCTAGGCTAAACCAAAGAAAAACATAACGGAATCAGATTTGAAACCAGTCCCAAATTCAATCGCATTAGGCTTCAGAATTGGTAGATTAGATTGAATATAATTTTGAGAGAACCAGCCGAAGATATTGCACAGACATCTTTTCGGACAAAAAGTTCTGGAACTGTTCGCTTCACAATCAACGAATCCAACTTTTCTTGAATAGTGTTTCATTTTTATTAACTCATGCAACTTCTTTAGAAACCCATTTACATAGAAATGTTTTTGGTTAAAAACAATTTCTTGTAAAAGATATACATTCTATAGATGTCATTAATATATTATACATAAGGATAAATACTAAGCAGCCCGCGCCTCAAATCTACATAGAATTACCCATAGACACAGGGAAAATGAAGGGGAGAGAGAGATACCAAGTTTAATCAATCCGTCTATCTCCTCAATACCAAAAATTCCATGTAACCTGCTTTCAGATATCCAGACTAGAAGGCAACCCTTAGAGGAATATAGCTCCTGCCGACTTTTAGAAGGCTCTAGAATTTCCTCTCTTCTAAAAGAACCAATTTGAATCTAAAGGTACATGAATTTTATGTTCTTAAAGCAACTCCCAGATCTTCCACCACTTCTAGAGCCGTCATTTCAATTCCTAAAACCAATGTTTTCCAATCATTCCTGGTTAGGAATCTCAATATTTTAGGAACGATAAAAAATGTGAGTTTTTAACTCTAGGTTCACAAGGAAAATTTAGGGGGCTTTCAAAAGCATATCACCATAAATGATGTAATGATGATGACGCTTTCTTCACCAGAAATCTACCTGTTTAATTCTCTGTGGGATGCTTTCAGTGTCAGGTTTTTCATCCCTTTAAAAAGTGACAAATCGAACGCCTCCCTAGCAGCGGTAAAAATGCTCCGAAATTTGATCAGTGCCAAACAAGCCAGATAGTGAATAACCTACATGTGGACAGCTATTCCGCCGCAATGGGTCCACCGGACAACACTCGCTTAAAACATTAAAAAAATATTATTTACAGTTTCCAAAATATCATCTTGAAGGTGACTCCTAATTTTTACATAAAATCCCATAACATTCCAAAATGAAATTATCAATTAAAATTAACAATCGATGTAGAAATCCCCAATAACATGGCAGATGGTTACTAATACGAATCAAATTCCAGGAATAAGTAGTTTTTAACATTTAAGAAAGCAATTAATCATCTGTTTTTCAAGAAAAAAAATCTGGTGTGAAACACTCACACAACTTTCTCTTACTCCAGTTCTCAAAATGATAATTGACAAATTTTATAGTTTGTGTACCAAATTTAATGAAATTCGTCGAAAACTGAAAAAACTGTTCAGTAAAAGCGCACTTCCGGTTTACTAATTTTCTTGAAACTCGGAATTTCAGCCATCTATTTATTTCTAACTAATTATGTTTGGATGATAGAATTGTATAATGAACTAGGATACCACTTTGATGAAAATCTAACCCCCCTCCCCTAAAAGTGCTCTTAAAAGAAATTTCCCAGAGAAATGTTTTAGATAAAAGTTGTAGATCATTGCATGTTTAGTTTATATACGAAGTTTCCAAAAAATCGTCAAAGCCATTTTTGAGAAAATTGCGAAAAAGTGAATAAATCATTTAGTAAAGTGGTAAAGTAAAAGCACTTCCGGTTATCCGATTTTTTTCAAACTCAGAATTTCAACAACATATTTAATTCTAATTAACATTATTTAGATGGCAGAATTGTCTAATAAACTGAAATAGCACTTTAGATGGAAACCTAACCCCACCCCTCCCACAAAAGTGCCCTTCAATGCATTTTCCCGGAGAAATGTTTCTAATAAAAGTTGTAGCTCTTTGTATGTGTGGTTGATGTTTAAAGTTTAAAGAAAATCGTCGGAGCCATTTTTGAGAAAATCGTCAAAAAAGTAAAAAATCCAACTAGTAAAGTGGTACTTCCGGTTGAGGAATTTTTACAGATAACGTATAGTCAGATCCTATGGTGACCTCTAAAGGGAATATCAAATTTCAACTTTCTACGATTTTTGGTTTTTGAGCTATGCTGTTCACATACATACATACACACACACACACACACACACACACACACACAGACCATTTGCTAAAAACCACTTTTTTGGACTCAGGGGACCTCAAAACGGATATTTCCGGTGAAAACTCGATATCGAAAATTTGACACGATTACAATACTTCCTCTTACTAGGAGTAAGAGAAAGTAAAAAATAATAAACAATAAAATAACAAACAACATATTTGAAAATATTGATAAAATTCTAAATGAATGTTTTAAGGAATTTAAATTAATATCCTATAAAAATCCTAAATTGTGAGAATTTTATCATTTTAGCTTTTAAATGTCCCATTTACAATTAATGAAGTATGAGATAAATTTATATTTACAAAGAAACCTTGGAAAAAGTATATTTCACCAAAAGAAAAAGAAAAATTAGAATAGAAAAGAAATTAAAAACTTAATGGACTTAATTAAACAAAGCAAAAATTTCAATGAAAACTTTGTGTTAAACTTGTAAATGAAGTGTTTCTTCTTTAGCTGGTAAAGTGTGGGGGGGCTCTTTAAGAGTTCTTCTGGAGACTATTAATGGTGTAATATGTCTTCTCATTCAATGTTTATAGCCTCTTAAACTTCTAAACTCACATAAAATTTCTTCTTTACCTGACTTTACCACTTGATTTTTAGACACAACTTCAAAATACTAACAGTACAAATAAAACTACACTCCCACTTATTATGACTTATCTTTACAACATTAAATTTGTTTTTTCCAGTTTGATGAAGAGACTATATCTCTACAGATAAGAAATGGAATCATAATGTGATTTAAAGTTATTAGCAAATTAAAAATAAAATTCTGATTGATGAAAACATCTGTAAATTGTCTTGTTGTAATGCCAAATTTATGTTATACAAAATTTTATTAAAAGTTGAAAAACTGATCGCAGAAATGTATATCCTCGATAATGTGCTATCGATTTTGAGAGTAGGCACACCATCATCTCTGAATATCTCTCATATTCCTTCCTTTTGAGGATGTCGTTTTAGTAGTCGCTTCTGCAGTGGAAGGATATAACTTGCGTACGATATATTGCAGAATATTTAGTATATCTGCCATGTTCTGTGTTTCATCTAACAATCGTAAATTTTAGAGAAACTGGAAAATACGGATGAAGATCCGGAAGTGGTCGCAGAACGCTCACAACAGATCTGGATGACCGATTTCTTTCGCTTTCAATTCTATCAATCAGTTTCTTACTGCTACGGATAACTTATTACTAGTTCATAGAGTCGCTGAGCTCTGAAACTGTTCGAAGTCGATTGCGAGAAATAGGTTTGATGACTAGGAGATCAGCATCAGGTCACTACTCAAAACAGGAATCATCGTGTAAGCAGGTTAGGTTTTGCCAATCGGCATATCCATCGTACTGTAGAGCAATGTGAAAGGGGGCTGTTCTCTTTACACATGAAACAGCTACTTGGTCAGTAAGCTTCAGCTTTTGGAATTCGAGTGTGGAGAATGCAGAGGGAGCGCTTCATTCAATATACTACTAACGGAAGTGCTGATCTATTTCAATGACAATCAATTATGCTGCGATTTGGGATGTTTGGAGGCAGGCACCGATTTAATTGTTGAAAATGGCGCAAAGACCACTGCTCAGTATTTTGAAGAAGTTCTTCTAGTGGCAGTCTTACCGTTTGCTCTATTTATCGGAGACAGTTTCATGCTTAAGCATGATAATGCCAGATCATACATGCTAGATTTGTCACCTACTTCTTGGAAGAAGTAGGTATAAATATGATCGATTGGCCTGCACCTTCTCTGGATATGAATCTTATAGAACATCTATGGAAGATGCTGAAGAGGCTTAGAGTCCTGTCTACCCTTATAAATGTAAAGAAGCGGGAAGGAAAGAGATGTTTGTTAGTGAGAAGAGGAAGGGAAAAAATAAGAAGAAAATGGGTTAGAGGTAACCCTGAGACCCTGGATAATGGAACCCAGGGGTGATCTCTATTATTCACCTTTTATGACAAGCAGAGAGTACTGTGGTATGGTTGTATTCTTACTCCCCTATCACACAGGAATATTTAATGATTAAATGTATTTAATTAGATATAATATGGCATAATAAATGTTTACTTATGGTAAAACGAACAAATTTCATAAATAAATAAAAATGTTCCACTTAAATTAGTAATAAAACTGATAATATAAACACTAGCGTTAGTGATTGAATTGTGCGTTTATGAAATAGGTGTACTGGAAGAAGTACAAGTCACGATATTGTTACAGCATACACACATATTCCAAGTGTAGTGATCGTGTATTCTAACAACTAGTTGTAACTTCAATTGTGCTATTTATGAGGCTATAAAATTATGAGACTAAAGGCATATAAGATGAAGGAAACTGTAGGACAAAAAATAAAATAAAGAAACTTCTTCACTTTCTAAATAGAATGCAGAGAATAAAATATGGCAAAGTTATGCACTAATTTGAATATTGCTTTATAAATTTGTAATCAGAAAGAATGTGTTAGATAGTATCTCTCTTGTTTTCTTGACATTAGATTATGATTTAGTATTTATTTAATATTCATTTAGTGTTTATTTATTTTTATAATTCATTAAATAAACAAATATACTATATAGTAAATTCATTTATTATTTTAAAAAATTAATACAAATCTAAAAGGAAGATAAAGTAATAAATATTTTTTATGCTTATATTTTTTTTTTTATTATAATTTACGGAATTAATTATAAACTTATTTATATAAATGGAACTGGTTTATGTAAAACACTGGCTGTATAAAAAAACATCGTTGACTGATGATTCAACAAAACTAAAATTTTTTTACACTAGGGCATTGAATCATAGACAGCAGAGTTGGGCAAAACATATTTTCAATTACAATGCGATTACTTACCAATTATTGTAAATTGAAATTGCAGAAATATAATTAAAATTACATATAACTATAATTGGTAATTGCAATTACTTTATGGATCATTGTAATTGTAATTGTGGTACACAATTACAATTACTGGTTGAGCCAAAGTAATACAATTACATGTAATTGTAATGGTACTTCTGCCATTCCAAGTAATTTAATGCAATTACAATTAATTGTAGTTGGTAATTATTAACGCCGAAATGGCACTAAAAAAATTAATTAGATACTAAAAAAAAAATGAAGTAAAAAAGTCATATGTTAGGAAATATTTTTTATTTATTAAATTCTGACTCAAAAGAAATAAATTTACTTACATTATTGTAGTTTCTACTGAGAAATATTTATTAATATATACATTTTTTTTATAATTTAGGCGCGTCAACATCTATAGTCATTGGCGCCCGGAGCCTTCTCAGTGCAGGAGCCTTCTTCTTCTCAGGAGCCTAAATTAAATTTAGAGATCGTCGATCCACCAAATGAATCTTTAGGAAACCTGGCCTTGTCTACACTCAACAATGTCTTGGATAAAAAAAAAATCGATCTCCCAATTATAATTAAAAATTTGACAAAAAATTTCAAGCTTCTAAAATTTTTTTTGGTTCCGTTTTTGAATCTTTTTTGGAACAAAATTTGAGACTGAATTCTCTTGAAATTTTTGCCAATTGTTAATGATATTTGGGAGATCGAATTTATTTAACCCAAGAGATTATTGAGTGGAAATGTAGCGCAGAGTTTACTTTTGTTCAATTACTCAATTTTTTTTTTGTATTTTTATTTATTATTCTATTACTGCAACTACAAGTACATGTAACTGTAATTGTAATTACAATTACTAAGCGAAAAGAAGTAATTGCAATTACTTAAAACGATTTCAGTAATTGTAATTGGATATTAATGTAATGTAATTGGAAAGTAATGTAGTTGTTGTTTGAAATCAGTTATTTTTATATTTTGGACCATTCAACTGTTTTCCTATTGAAAGTATGGTCCAATTTTGCTCATGTAATTGAAAGTGTAATTAAATCATCAGTGTAATTAAATCCTCATGTAATTAATTACTACCCAACTCTGATAGACAGAAGCATTTTTTTTTTCGAATTTACACTTGTATTCCTACTTGATTCATCAAACATATCCGGTATCTATGTGAATAAAAGCCAGTTATAACATACTGCAAGCAGGAAACGCTATTTTCGTAATACAAATTGTTTCTAGAATTAAAGTGCCCTAGTGGTAGAATAATTTTCTCCTTATTACCATAATTTTTACTTTCACTTACTAGTAATAATAGTAAGAGATTTTTTTTTTTCTTTTATTGCGTACTATTGTGATCGTTTACGAAAAGGAAACTCTGTTCGAAAATGTGTGTTTTGTTGCAAAAGTAATGGTAGATTTAGATTACTGGGAAGTGTAATTATAGATGGGCGAAATGCTTAAAACGTAATTTATTGACTAGGAAGTCAACAGCCATCAGTTTATTATTTGTTTAAAAGCGAAGATACTATTAATACTTAACAATAAAGTAAGGGATCAGCTCAAATTGTAGTGTGCTGGACTCCATGCGAATTCCTGGGTTTGAGTCCAGACAGTGCTATCCTTATAGTTTCACTTTCTAGCAGTCCCTAAGATTACTATCTGGCAGTGTTGTCGAGATAACACCATCCGGAGTCCGGCAGTGCACTGTGGGGGCTTTGGGCGCCAATAACCTCACTGTTGCCCGAAATTTTTTCTTACTCTTACTAGTAAATAGTTAGAGGAAGTATTGCGATCGGGCCAGATTTTCAAATTTGATTTTTCACCGGAAATACACGATTTGAGGTCCCCTGAATCCAAATAAGTGGTTTTTAGAAAAATGGTGTATGTTTATGTGTATGTGTCTGTATGTGAACAGAATATCTCCAAAACGAATAGTTGCAGGAAGCTCAAACTTGGTATTCTTTTTTTGGTACTATCATCGCATCAGACACGAAGATTTCGGGAGCAAAATCCATCAACCGGAAGTGCCACTTTACTGAATGTTTTTTTTTTTCAGTTTTTGTGATTTCCTCGAAAATGTCTCCCAACAATTATTTTGTTTAAAATAAGTTATATCAAGTACACATACAAAGAACTATAACTTTTATTTGAAACATTTCTCTGGGAAAATTCATTTAAGGGAACTTTTTAGGTGAGGAGGTGGGGTTATGGTTTCTTCTAAAGTGCTATTTCAGTTTATTACACAATTCTATCATCTAAATAATATTAATTAGAATTATATAAGTTGCTAAAATTTATCAGTTAGAAGAGAATCAGGTTGAGCGGATGTGCGACTTTACTGAATAGGTTTTTCAGTTTTTGTGATTTTTCTCCATAAAAATGCCGTTACTTTTAAACACTAATAAGAATTGTAAGTGCGAAGAAAATTTACCATTTCGCAGTAAGAGAAAGTCCTGTGAGTGTTTTTTACACTATCTTTTTTTTTTCATCATGAAAGTGAAGAAGATTAGGAAATTTTAATTTTTTTAATGCTGAGAGCAATTTTAGCGAAATCGAACAAAATTTATGAAGTTTTCTAAGATAACTGAAAGGTAACTCAAAGTGATAGAGTATTTTTTTTGTTTTGAGGATTTATTACTGTGAATATCAAGTGATCTATTGTACCCTCTCTGGTACCGTAGGCGAGCTTCTTATCTACAGCACCCACTCCATGCTGAGCTCCCTAAGGATTCCCAGAATCTTGGAGGGTTCTAGGGTGGGTATTTCCCCCCCACCATCTGATAAAAACCCAGATCTTTTTTGGATGACGGCGTCGCAGTCGGTGAGAAAGTATATTGGAGTTTCCACCACCTCCCCACAAAATCTGCATATGCCATTATCTTCTAGGCCCAGCTTCCTCAAGTGGCCCCTTAGTCTGCAATGCCCCGTGAGAAATTTCGTAAGAATACGGATCTTTTTTTTTTTATTCAGACTGATACAGGCCTTCGACCTTTTCTGGTTATAATCTCCCAAACAGACCTTGGCTGCCTTAGTCCCGGTAGAGTGTTCCAGAGACATGCTCTTTTTACCACCTCCTCTTTCTTGATTTCTTCCAAGAGTAACTGGTCACTAACTCGGGCAATAGGCTCAGATCCCAAGAGAGGTGATGCATCGCCTTCTTTTGCCAGGGTGTCGGCCACTTTGTTGCCTTCCACGCCGACATGTTCCGCCGGCGGTATCTTTATTTCTTCTGCCTAGATCGTTAAGCTTACCTAGGCATTCGCAAGCCATTTTAGCGCTGAACTGGATAACACAAGAGCTCAGCGCTTTAATGGCAGCCTGACTGTCGGATAGAATAACTATCTCCTGATTCCAATAATCCCTATCGAAGTTAAACTGAACACACATTCCAATAGCGTGAAAAAAGAGAGCAGCCTAGAAGATGCTGGGTTTCGAGTGTTTGGTCCTAAGCCCCAAAAAAGAATCGTATGAGTTAACAAATATTCTCATTGACGAAAGTTTTATTAATGTATTTTATGGCTCTCGGGACGAAATAGATGCTACAATCGTAGTTTATAAGTTAAAATGATAGTTTAGTGAAAAAGTAATGTGGCAGCTCACACAGTACACATAAAATTGATTTTCAATAGAAAAATATTTCAATTAAAAGTGGAGCACTTTCAAATAAAAGTTATAGTAGCAATTAGTTTATTAAGTTTAATGAAAATTACTAGAGCTTTTTTCAAAAGATCACGAAAAATGAAAAAAAAAGAAGAAACTATCAGTAAAGTAGCATTTAAGGGGATAGTTTTGACCAAAAAACCGCCTTTGATATTCTCAAACCAAATTTGCGTTTTTTGTGATATTATACACACACACATACATGAATAAAATCTAATAGCTTTTTTCTTACCCAAAAGATTTCAAAACTTCTATTTCGCGTGAAAACTCAATTCCAAATATTTGACATGACAAAAAAAATGTGGTAAAATATTCAATATTTGTTGCAATATCCTGGCAACAATTTTTGATTCACCTTCTTAAGCAGAGTTCTTGTTGGGATGGTTAGAACAAATTGTCGTATACAGCAATAAAATGTTTGGTTTTTGTCTTCTCTGATATTGAGGTTTTTGTTACATAATAAATCAATTATTAATTATTACAATTAAAATCGCATACAAGGATGGGGGGTCTTCAGGACAAAGATCTGTATCAGATTTTTCTATATATATATATTTTTTTTTTAATATTAATCATCATCATTTCTTACAATAAATGAAAATGATTGCATCATGTGGTTGATAAATCTAACAATTCCAAATCATTGTTGTGGTGGTTGGTTCCGCAGAGCTGGAAAGCGGTGTGTATAAACTGAATTTGCTTTGTGCAAGTCTGTATTGTCAATGACTTTGCCATGTCATTACATCAATGTAATGACATGGCAAAGTCATTGACATCGGCAAAGTACGCCAAAGAAATAATCAACAAAGGGTGAAAACAGTAACACTGTTGGCCGCCGACAGCCGCGGTCAACCAAACAAACAACAAAGCCTTTTCATCAATTCTCACATCAAAAGGCAGGCACCGCAATAAGTATGGCCACTAAATAAGGTCAGAAAACTACGAAGGTCGCACAAGGCCGCATACTAAGACAGATATCTTGGTGTGAGTGTGAACAACAGGATATAAAAACCCTATGATATACGACGAGCAGCATTATTATATCATCTACGACCAAATTATACACGAGCGGCAATTCACAGATATATTCAACTTATCATTCTCGTAGTTGTGCACTTTAGTTCGTTATTTTAACCATTCTAAATTATCATCTATTTATCTTCTATTTATTATTGAGTATTTTATTATAGTTATTAGTTACCATTTATCACGTTTAAATTATTGTTAAAATACAGTTTATTTTTATATAAAAAAACCGTTTAATAATTCGAGCACTAACTTCCAAATCTCTCAAACTAACTTCCGCCCTCTTCAAGACATCTGCTACTCCGGGAATCACACATCAAACGATTCCATTACATGTAATATCTGATTCCATTACAGTATTATCACACTGTCTGACAAACGCATCCTGAAGATGAGCGAACGCCCGAAACCGGTCGATGACCACAAAATGAAGCAGGTTAACACGGAAAATGTCTCTAATACTAAATCAAAAACCAAAGTAAATTAAATTTTACAAAATAGATTCTGAAAATATCTTAGTTTTATTTCTATAAAATTAAAATTATTTAATAAAACCTTTTCTGTTTAATGGAACTTCTTTTTTCTTCGTTTTTTTTTTTTCATTTCTTCCACTTTTAATTTTATAATAAAAACGAAGGAAAGCTGTAATATTTATACCAATTTCCTCGTTTTGTATAATAAAAACTACCCATAAAAACAAAAATAAAAAAAAATACTCGCCCAAAATCATAACTGTTTTTTATTTCCACCATAATATCATGGGCGAGAATGGAAATGTATAATGGTTTATTGTTGTTCATAATATTTAAACCAAACAATGAGAGAAACTCTTAACAACGGTCAGGTCCCAGCTTATGGTGGAAAAAGAGAGCAGATGGTAAAGGAGGGGGGAAAAAATAAATAAAATAAAGAATTTTCGTTTAAAACCCTACCAGTCTCTCTCTATGTGTCTGTGTGTCCCTTGAACAAATCTTGACATAACATTGTTTACTTGGACTAAGGGTGCTGCAGGTGTGTTAGTTTACCATTGCCCACCCACAAGCTTGTTATAAATTCTGAAGATTTAACTATAAATTCTTTTAATACTATTGCAATGCTTTTTCTAATATTTCTAAATTAATTCAAATCTATTGTAATTAGAAAGTGTATCTTTACTATAAAAATGTATACATTTCATAATATTGAAATAACAAAAAATTTTTTTTCTATTGCTGCAGGCAGCATTGTGATCGTTTACGAAAAGGTATTCTGTTCAAAAATGTGTGTTTTGTTGCAAAAGTAATGGTAGATTTAGATTACTGGGAAGTGTAATTGTAGATGGGCGAAATGCTCAAAACTAAATTTATTGACTAAGAAAGTAAACAGCTATTTACACTATTAGTTTATTTATTTTATTTATTTTTTTAATTTAAGTCGTATAATGGGTACGTTGAAGGAGAGAAATGGTTTGGTTTGAATGAACAAACTAGATATGGCGGGACACTGTATAATGTTAAAAGTGACACTGACTGCCTGGACTTTACACACTAAAATGCTAGAGTATGGTAGAGTGGTAAAGGGTAAGATAAATGACACGTTGTGACTGGCGAGTGAACTCTGTTGTATATCTATCTCCCGTCGCTGTATTTATGCAGTTTCTCCCACTCTAGTCCGAGAGAGTGGTCCTGTCATTCTTGATCCTCTCTTTGGATCCTATTACAGCGCGCCAACATCTATGGTCATTGGCGCCCGGGAGCCTCTCAGTGCAGTGCCGGCCTCCGGACAGTATTCTCTCGCTACAGACAACATTATCCATCACCGGACAGTGAACTGTAGAGTGTTCTAGGAAGAAAAAGATCTAAGGGTAGCACAGTTGGATTCGAACCCGGATCCTCCGCGTGGGAGTCCAGTACGCTAACCACTTCCCTACTATTACTTTATTATTTGTTTAAAAGCGAAGATACTATTAAACTGAACATTAAGGTAAAGGATCAGCTCAAATTGATGAGTGCTGGATTCGCATACAAAGTTTCTGGGTTCTAGTCCAGACAATACTGCCCTTATAGTTTCACTATCTAACAGTCCCTAAGGTTACTCTCCGGCAGTGTTGTCGTCTATAACGAGACAACACCATCCGGAGTTCGGTACTGGGGAAGCTTTGGGTGCCAATAACCTCAGATGTTGATGCGCCTTAAAGGAAAACAATAAATAATTGACCTCAGCTAATGACCACAGCAGGCGACGAGCCCATAAAATTAATAATAATAATAATATAATTATCAGAGTAGTGAGAAGCTTACTGGAAATTTTTCTACTTTTGAGATATTTTGTTCACACATTAGATAGAAACGCCCATATGCGCGCACACACAAACGAATAAACATATAGTTTGTTCAAACAAAGGTCAACAAAGACCTTTCGCTAAAAAGACAAAATGTTTTCCTCCATTTTAGAGGACCTTTTAGCATTTTATGTTATGTCTTCATACGTTGGTCTAGTGGCTAGCGTACTCGCTTTTGGTACGAGAATTCAGGACTCGATTCTCGTGAAGGCAAAGTCGGTGTTGACCTAGCATCGTGAGAAAAAATGGGAAGCTACAGGTCGTAGCGCACCTACGTAGCGAAGGTCATAATTAAACGGCAAGGAATCTGCGGCGTGCTTACCACACGACCACCTTTAAAAAAATTGCCGTTTGGCAAGTCTTCGACCTTCATGGGCTGCTGCGCCATAGTTATTTTTTTTTTTTTTTTTTTTAGAATGTATTTTCTACGGAAAGTCCATCTTGTTGACTCCATCATTTTGCTTCCCACTTGTATGAGAAAGTGAAAAAAAAAAAATTAACCACTCTTGCAATTTTCTTCGATCTAATGGACAAAGCTTTTCAAATTAACTATTTCCATTTTATATGGGATATATAAGTTGAGATATAAAATTTCTGCATCTGTCACTAAGGACACACTCTACCGTTATTAATGTTGGCAAAACACATTCTATCAGTGAAATTTAAATATTTGATGACATTAATATATTAATGTTAAAAACGGTGTAATTTAAATACAATTTTACGATGAAAATTAGGATAGCTCAATGATAATAATCCTTGTGCTCAATGATAATAATCCTTGTTGGGAAACTCCCCATTTATATTTCATCGTCATGCACATGTTTATTGCTTTTATTACAATTAACGATCTAATTTTTAGTAACAAATAAAAGCCTATAAAAAAAATTTCCACTAAATTAATTAAATTAATGTGTGATAAGTTAATACTATAGATTACCCCTTTATAACATGTTCGTGATTAAGTGAACAAAGAGATAGCGGATAGCGATAAATTTGTATAATTCACCATAAATATAACCGATTAATATTAGAGAGTACAAATGGTAAAGTTAATCAGAAACGTTAAGAACCATTAAGTTACAAACAAACTACTACAGTAAGCTGTATTGGGTTGCAGTGTGTGGGTGTATGTTATGTGAAAGAGACTGTGTATTATAGAAGTTGAAAATTATTTACGAGTTTCTAGATAAAGTTAGTTAGTGGAAATGACTGCTATCCCTTCATTTTGTTACCAACATGATTAGGGGGCAAAGCCATTCACTTTGGGGGGGACCTTGCTGTAGATATTATTCTACTTTTTGGTCCAAAAACTAATAATGAACATATCTCATCATTTTAATGGTGAAGTTATATCTATGTTTAAATATTTTTGCCTTTATTACATATTACAATCATGAGTTTAACTTTATTTATGAAAATCCCGGGTTGAACATTAGTATTATTTTGTTTTTATACAAACACACACACACACACACATACACGATTTATTCTTATTGCAATCCTTTATAGTTACAACAGTGCGACTTATTTCAAAAGCAGAACTACCATTCCAACATATTTAATGCTGTTTAACATAATACAGTGAGTAGGAGCTTATTAAAAGAAAACTCTAGTAAGAAACTAAATATACTTTATATTTTACTTTTTTTACATTTTTATTGATTTTTATAACTGCACAATTTACATGCAACAAATAAAATAGAAACGTTGGCTGAAGGCCGCGGCACACGAACTGATCTACGTGAACGATTGCCATCCAGAGATGGCAGCCGTAAAAACCATTAAGAATGGAGTCTCACAACTGTCCTACAAGACAGCCGATTACGTAAGCATGATCGCGAGCCCGTCGACGCCTCTGCCGTCGTTGTGAAGAGGGGAGAGTTATAATTGAGAGCGCTTGGATTAGTGGATTTGACTTGGCTATCGCACAATCGAAGGGAGTTTTAAGGTCGTTATGGATGGTGTGATTGGAAACGTAGAAGGGAGCATTGACTATGGTGCGAAGAATTTTGGACTGTTGGGATTGAACGCGATAAAGATTTGAATGTCTGGCTGTCCCATAGAGTTCGATTCCGTAAGTCCAAACAGGGACTAATAGGGAACAATATAGTTGAGGTTATCGTTTTATACATAAAATTAATTTTCTCCAAAAAACGTTTCAGTATGATAAGTATGATATCCAAATAAATAATGGTTACATTCAGCCATTGTTAATAACCGCATTCTTTTGCTGCCCCTCATCTAGAGTTCTTGATGAAGGACACCAAAGTTGTTCGAAATGTCGAACAAAACCTTTATCCTAAATTTATGGAAAATTTTCTTCTATGGCTCCTGCCAACTATCGCAACTCTCTGAAACATGATATCCTTTTATAGTTTGGGCCTTATTCGAGTTTTAAGAAAATCTTGAGTTTCGAGAAAAATGAAAAGAACTTTTTTGAAAAGTCGCTCTTTCGTTTCATCAATTTTGATCGAAACATTCGTATCGGCGGTATGTAAAAGGATATATTTGATTTTCCACTAATTTTTCAGGAACAATAGTATTATTGTGTTTTTATACAAACACACACACACACACACACACACACACACACACACACACACACACACACATAAACAATTAGCTAAAACAAAAATTTTCAGGGGACTTCGAAACATATATCTGGTGAAAACTCAATTAGACACGATCGCAATACTTCCTGGTACAAACAATAAATGAAAGTAAACCGGTTTTTAATGAATGTATAGTGGAATCAATTGCCGTAATTCCTGAGGTATGAAGTTAGATGTCTTGAAGATGGATTTATTAGGCGGAAGTTAGTTTAGAGAGTTATGGCTTGAATTACGAACACTGAATTTATAAAAATAGAATATATTTTAACAATAATTTGAATAGCCTAATGGTAACTACAATTAATATGATTTGATAAAAGTAAATAAATAATTTTAAGAGTTAAAAAACAAATAATTTAAAATGATTATAATAAACAAACTAATATGCACAACTATGAAAATAATTATAAGATAATCTTGTATATGGACGCGCTCGGAACTCAAGTATAACTGCTGCTGTAAAATGATACTGATATAATGATGTGGCTACTCGTATAATGATGAATGATATAATGATCCCCTCTTCCAGTGGGACGAAGTTTATATTAGTCTTACTCACATACTGTCAAGTGTGTAAGTAAGATCTCACACTAAGACATCTTTAGTAGCATGTGACCTTGCGCGACCTTGGTTAGGTCGGCGACCAGTGATTCAGGTCAGTGGCCAGATTTGGTCGCCCATCGGCGACTTTCAAAGACCAGGTGGCTTCTGTTCAATAGACAGGGCTTTATCGGTGCTTGTCTTTGATACCTTTGTATTGAATAGGCAGCGGCCGGCTGTGGGGCCACTAGTTATAAATTATTCTTTCCTTTTGTTATATTTTGTGAAGGCTTTGACATTGCTATGTCATTAAAATGGCCTATGTGCATGTCTATTGTCTGGCTACCTGTCTGTCTGTGTTTAGAAAAATGATTTCTGGGGGCTCGTAACGTTAAGCTATCCTCTAAAGTGCCATTTCAGTATAACATATGGCCCCAGTATATGGTCCGTAAACTGAAATCACGGTGCTAAGGTAGATTCATGTTTTTAAGAAAATCGATGATCAGTCGTGCGATTTTAGATAGCAGTCAATGAGAATGTAATAGGATCCAAAGAGAGGGATCTACAGCAGAGAAAGAGAGACTAATAGGATCCAAAGAGAGGGATCCATAGCAGGGAAAGAGAGACTAATAGGATCCAAAGAGAGGGATCTATAGCAGAGAAAGAGAGACTAATAGGATCAAAAGAGAGGGATCCATAGCAGAGAAAGAGAGACTAATAGGATCAGAAGAGAGGGATCTATAGCAGAGAAAGAGAGACTAATAGGATCAAAAGAGAGGGATCCATAGCAGAGAAAGTGAGACTAATAGGAACAAAAGAGAGGGATCTATATCAGAGAAGGAGAGACTAATAGGATCCAAAGAGAGCGATCCATACCAGAGAAAGAGAGACTAATAGGATCCAAAGAGAGGGATCTATAGCAGAGAAAGAGAGACTAATAGGACCCAAAGAGAAGGATCCATAGCAGAGAAAGAGAGATAATTAGGATCTAAACAGAGGGATCCATAGCAGAGAAAGAGAGACTAATAGGATCCAAAGAGAGGGATCCATAGCAGAGAAAGAGAGACTAATAGGATCCAAAGAGAGGGATCTATATCAGAGAAGGAGAGACTAATAGGATCCAAAGAGAGGGATCTATAGCAGCGAAAGAGAGACTAATAGGATCCAAACAGAGGGATCCATAGCAGAGAAATAGAGACTAATAGGATCCAAAGAGAGGGATCCATAGTAGAGAAAGAGAGACAAAAATGACAGGACTACTCCCTGACTAGAGTGGGAACAACTGCATAAATACAGCGACGGGAGAGAGATATATAGCAGAGTTCACTCAGCAGTCACTACGCGTCATCAACCTTTACCTCTCACTACCATTCTATATATTTTATTGTAAAATCCAGGCAGTCAGTGTTGCTTTTATATTATACAGTGTTCAGCCATATCTAGTTTATTAATCCAAACCAAACGATCTTCTCTCCTTCAACATACCCATTATATTAATATAATATAGAACTAGAAGTGAAGAATGCTAATAATGTTTATAGAAACATATCTCTTTTATATTCAACGTTTTTCGGAATAATTGATTAAAGGGTTTCTGGGAAATCTCTGATAGGCTTAAACAGCTTTATTTTCAACCGCCTTACAAGTTTTACTGAGGACTGAGAGCGGGGTTGCAATGACATATTGTCATGATTTTTAGTGTATATTTATATAATTATACATAATATCGATTGTGTTGAACAAGGGACAAGTGACACTTGACTGTTAAAGACCCGTGTACTGATAACTTAGAAAAATTGTATTGGAACTATAACTGAGGCTGGAAAAGTGTAGAATATTGGGAATAAAGGAATATGTACCGAGTAGGATGGTCCTGAGTTTGGAACATAGCTGGAATCAAACTCTGTCAAGCTGAGCAGTGTCAAGAAAGGCTTTCGAGCAAAAGGGTATCTAGGAGGGAATGTTACATCCTCTCAAGAGATGCTCTGAAAATAGCCAACGGTTTTAATACATAGATCAGATATATATGTATATATCGAAGTTTAAAAAATCACTCATATCATAAATCATCAGTTCTGCCATTTTATTAGCTAATAATGATTCTTGTGTGATTTATTTATATATATATATTCTAACAATATACCTATTTATCATTATATTGAACATTAGCTGATAAGTTCTAGTCACCATGAAGAAACAATTTAGATGACTCATTCCATATTGCCGAGAGCTACTTAGTTTCCATTATAGGGGTGGACATTTGGTTAGGGCGAGGGTCAGAAATGGTCTTTATGGTTAAGTACCCCTCGGATTGCCGTCGGCATTTCATGGATATTAAGACACCCACAATTTCTCATTAACATTTATTAAATGTCCCTTTAATTTCATCAATTTGCGGTAATCATATTTTTTTTCCTCTCTGTCGTCCTAATTTAAGATAAACATAGATGTTTCTTAATAGAAATTGAATAAGTATATATATAAAAGATATTTTTAGGATGCACTTTACTTACTTTGATAACTGATAACGAGAAAACTCATTTTCAACATTTTACTGGCTAATAATGTGTTAACGTAAGGAGTCCTTTCCATAGCCTGTAATATTTCAGTGATAAGAGATACCCTCTTAGGTTATCTACATGATAAGAACTCGTTTTCATCCCTATTAGGGATAAGAGTCATTTTAGAAATTAACTAAAAATCACTGCTATCATGGTCATTGAATATAGGAACATGGATGGGCGTGGCATTACCTCCAAATTATTATTTACTAAACATCGAAAGCTAAACAGGGACTGAACATTCGATGGAATCGATTCTTTAGAAAATAATGACATGAATTATTATTTATTTATGGAATAAATGTTTCATTTCGACGGTCGCTGACCATGGTTAGATTATGTTATTCCATTTTTATAGCAGTATTTATTACGTTTATTTTGTTAATAACATTGTAGCGGAAAAAGCAAATGGAAATAATTTGAAATAATTTTGGAAAATAGCTTAGTGAATTTAACTTAAACCAAGTGTATTTTAGTCGGTGAAATGAACTTGGATATCTCTAGACAATGGACCCATGTACAAGACACCTTACAAGAGAGGTCGGAGAACTCGGCCACTGATTGTCTTTACACCTTCTAGAAATCAAATATAAAGGGCAGGTTTTAACTACCAGGAGGAGAGCATTATTTCATCAGTCGTCTTACAGAATTCAACCAGCATTCATTTGAAAGAGAACATCGTGCTAGTTTTAAGTGTTAACATTTGTTTTTTTAAATCAATCAAGTGCAAAATTTTCTATACATTTATAAGCTTATTATTTATCATAAAGTATTTAAATTAGTTTAGAGATAATAAATTTATTTTAAAACAGTGGTGACTTCCTATTTATTTCTTAATATTTCTCTCTTCTCTAATACATACACACTCGTAAGCGCTTTTAATACCGCTTGTGCTATACAGTACAAAAAACTACACTCTACAAAAAACATTACAATAGTTAAAATAAAACACTATATTATCACAATATTTCTTGATTTTAAATCAGCAAAAAATCAACTACTCTTATTAATATTTATTTTAATATAAGGCGCGTCAACATCTGCGGTCATTGGCGACCGGAGCGCCTTCTCAGTGCCTTCTCACTGGGCAGTGTTCTCTCGTTACGAACAACACTGTCTATCACCGAATAGTGAGCTGTAGAGGCTCCTAGAAAGAAAAAAAAATCTAAGTGGTACCACTAGATTCGAACCCCGGACCTCCGCGTGAGAGTCCAACGCGCTACCACTGAGCTAATCCCTCCTCTTGTCAATTATTAATAAAAATTTCCTGATCTAGGTTAATATAACAGTAAATCTGAATTTTGTTTGTTATTCCTTAAAATTTAACATTTTTTACAGACTTTTCATCCATTTGTGATTGTAAATAAAGCATTACAGATGTTTTGTCATAAGAAAGAATATTACAGATGTTATTTCCAGATGTTATTTTTAATTTATATTCGTATGATTAAATCCCTTATAAAAGAATCTAAGCAAAAAAGAGATAAATAGGTATTTGCCTCTTTCTTATTACGATACTGAAATGAGGCTTAATGAAACAACATTGAAATAAATATAAAAATAAAAACCTTGATTCATAATGAGACTTCCCATGCTAGTACATGTAAATTGGAGATTGTTGAAGTAAATCATTTCAAGGATCTCAGCGTTCCTTCAGAATCCCTAGCAATGTGTACTTTTTTTTTTACAGATAACTTATCAATGTATAAATAAAAATAAAGTACGTATAAACAAAGTTATAGAAAGAGCCATGAAAGTGCTTAAAATTAATTTAACTTCATAGGGTCTAATCACTCTCTCTATCACATCTAAAATATCTTACGAAAACCAAACTTTTTTCACATTATGATATTTGCAATTGTAACCGTTTGAAATTAAAGCAAAAATTGATAATTAAAATAAATAGAAAGTATGAAAGAGCTTATTCTTTGAAATTTTGTTAAAAACTTAGACAATTAGTAAGTGTATGACTCAGCATGTCTTGCGGCCAGCCTGTGACAATGTGTTGGAAAGACATGATAGAAATTCTATTGTAGGAAGAATGGATTAAATTAGAAAAGGAGAGATTTTTACTTTCACTTCCTCCAAGAAAAAGGGGAAATATTACGATAGTGTCTTTTGATTTTCGCAACTTTTCACAGGAAATACATGTTTTGAGGTGAGTGGTATAGTGGAAGAAGGAAATAAAAGAAAATAATAGTTTTGAAAAATAGTTTAGAATATTTTATAGTTTGAAAAATCTAATTTTGTTAATATTTTAAAGGTATCTTAGTGCAATGAAAAGAGTCAGGTACTGTACTTTGGGGGTCATTGCTATTAGGGAAACAAAGGCACAAAAATCCGTTAAATTAATACAATGCAACTTGGCCAACTGTTTTGTTAGAGAGGGCATTCCTTCATGCTCCATGATTGTAAATTTTTAAAGAATGGGAAAATAATAACTAGTGAGGAGTATAGACTTGTAGAGAGAGATAAGCCAGGAATGAGGTGCTTTGCTGGAAAGATTTAGTAAGATTATATAGGTTTGATAAGTTATTGTTTATTGTCCCAAGCTAGAACACTTGCTTCAGGAATCGTTCTCTAAATATCAGTGGCAGTTCCACAATATATTAATAAGTTTATAATATCTTGCAAATAACTTGTAGTTATTATTTTAATAGAATAATATATTTATTGTTAGCAGTGGTGACTACTTTCTTATTACTAATACTTACAAGCCCTTTTACAAAACCGCTCAAGCCACTACAAGCCACAACTACACATACAACAACATCCACACCAATTACATTTCAGTGGTTTTAAGAAAAAAATGTTTTTTTTTTTAATTCAACGCTCCGTGTGCGTGTGTGAACGAAATATTTAAAAAAAGAAAAATCGCCGGAACCTCAAATTTGGTTTGTATTCTGTTTAGATAACATCACCACATCTGACCCGAAGGTTTTGGTAGAAATCCATCTTTGGTAATGTTATGCTTGCACTAAATTACTATACTAATAAACTTATGGTTCATTAATTCAATATAATATTGAGATATATTAATTGAGATCCTTAGGATTGAAAATTTTAAAAAATTCTTTTGACCGGATGTGCACTTTATTGGTCTTCGAATTTTTTGAAATTTTCTCGAAAATGGCTAGAACGATTTTCTCTAAACTTTTAATGTCAACGGATAAAAACTTTTATTTGAAACATTTTTCCGAAGAAATTGGTTTCAGAGAGGTTTTGAGAGCCTTTCAGTTAGGTTAAAATTTCAACTGTCACTACCAGCTTTGTTAGTTAAATAAAGTAGGTACTACACCCAAGACTGCTTAGGTATAACCCCTCCACTTTTTATTATGGCCAGGTTTTTTCATTTTATTAGAGAGTACAGCAAGTGAATATGATGGTAAGTGACATAAAAAGGGCGTGAAAGACTTGTTAGGAGATGCCTCCCATTGGAGGTACTCCCTATTTATTACATTTTATTGGCTGTCAGAAAATGCTAACATGAAGTTAGGTGGTCGCCGGGGCTAAGTGGGGTTTCCGTCTTCTGGTAGGGCAGTGTGGGATATTAAGGAAAGAGAGTTGAATTTTGGTTAATAAAATTGCTTTATCTGGTATTTTATCCGCGGTAACATACATATTCATTTCGTTCCTGAACGGTTATGGAGTTTCCACCATCGTCAGAGCAAATTCAACAAGTTCGTGTAGAAAGTTCACTTCAACGTAATGTTTCTGTTTCACTACTTCTTGGTTTTCAAGCTAACCAACAATTGTGAGTCTAACAGAAACATTACATTGAAGTGAAGTCTCTACACGAATTTGGTGTATTTGTTCTGACGATAGATGAAAATCCGAAACCGGGTCAGAAACAAAATGAATATGCATGCTACCGCGGATAAAATATCAGATGTTATCCAGCATTGTGGACCCAGCCATATATTCAATAAATTGTTTTAATTTCAACGAGAGAAAGTCGTGTGAATGAACCATAACAGATTTTTTTAAGAGACTTATTTCCAAGTGAGTTCTGTCTGGCAAGCGTTGACATGTTGGGCTTTCCAAGGGGTTTACAGATTCCTTGCGCTAAAGGTTTTTTTTTTTGCGCTCTTGACATTTTAGTTTCGTATAAAGGCACTCACGAGAGTCTTTCCATGTATATGAGCAAAAATTAATTAATTAAATTATTGTATTAATTGGAGTAAATGAATGTCGTTATTTCAATTGAGCAACTTGTGAATGTAGAGGTGAACAAGTTCATTGGGATGTAATGAACTTCACTTTGATGTTTATGTCCGCTTGATTTTAATTTTCCTCTGTTTGCAAATGATTTGGATTCTGCAGGTTGTGTTTTGAGAGCAATATTTGAGAGGACTGTGAGGCTGTGTTCCTCTGCTAATAAGGCGATGATTAAGTGAAACAATTTTGGGTTTTGCTGTGTGAAGGCCTAGAATACTTCCTTTTCTGGCCCTCTGGAAAAATGTGGAGGAAAATTTAGAAGTCTATTTAGCGCGGAAGATGGTGAATTTCAACTACACGATTTATGATTGTAAATTTTTAAAGAATGGGAAAATAATAACTAGTGAGGAGTATAGACTTGTAGAGAGAGATAAGCCAGGAATGAGGTGCTTTGCTGGAAAGATTTAGTAAGATTATATAGGTTTGATAAGTTATTGTTTATTGTCCCAAAGCTAGATTTATCACCTCTTCTTTCATTAAACGATTTGTCTCTTATAATGGAAAGAATATGCAAGTCTGGTATTTTATCCGTCGTAACATGCATATTTCTTGTATTCCTGATCGGTTTCCATCCATCACTAGAGCAAATTCATATCAAAATCGTGCAGAGAGTTCACTTCAACGAAATGTTTCTGTTACACTCAACACTTGTTGGATGGATTGTTGATTGTATGGATGAAAATCCGAAACCGGTCAGGAATACAAGAAACATGCATACTACGACGGATAAAATACCACATGTTATCCAGAGCTTTGCGGACCCATCCACATATTCAATAATATGAGAATATTTGCTCGCAGGTTGAATCCTAAAGTTTGCGGTTGGAAGTTGGAATTGATGATTTCTATAATCTCAGCTCTGGCGAATTTGAGTGGGATAAATTCGGGGAGTGGGCGGTGCAGGGACAATGGATCTTTGGTGGCTTAAGTGAATTTTCTTCGCAGGGAAGCCCCGCGTCTAGAATAGAATGGGAATGATAACATGTTCCCGTGAGTGTTATTTATCTTATTGAAAACAGGAATCTTGCAATATTTTTTTGAAATTTTGCTACACCATAAAAAATTTAAAAAAATAGGTGAACTTATAATAAATATTAGTTTTGTTAAAATGTAATATATCATTTATCAGCCATGAATATGTGTGATTCAAAGGAACTTTAAGAACAATTTCAAATAAAATATATAAATATAAACAGCGGGGAATTGCTTGAGAAGGCGGGTCAAGCAATCGGCGTGTGGTCTACTCAATTAAGGAAATAACGGCCAGTTAATCAGGTCAACTTTTTTTTTTTTTTCTTTATTTCTATCCAATGTATGGTGTGAGTATCATTTCAGTTCTTATCAATACATTACTAGAGTGGCCCCACTATCTTCAGCTTTTCCACCACTAACCCTTCTTATTATTATTATTAACTTGTACGGGTAAATTATCTGTGACATACAACGGTAAAAGAAGACCAAATAAACAACTTATGAGCCGACAGTTTGGAATCTTGGTCTGCTTTAGATAGAGAAGAATGAATGACTGGTCAACAACTTTAAATGAGGGCTAAATAAAAAGTTATGTTTGCTTTGTTCTCCAAGAATTATTTGCGATAATTTATGCGTCAATATTAAAATATTTTGCAAATTGAAAGGAAGGTGCTTCGGAGTCTTTGGTAACATCAAGCATGAGGGACGCAGGAGACAAAGGATTATTGCAGAAATGAAAATTGTTTTTGATATTGTGTTTATTTGGCAAAAAAAAAAAAATGTAGATATTTCCATTTTGCATTGAATTGTTATTGGGCAATGTATCAGGTTTTTGTTAAATGAAAACTTCATCCGTTTCTTGTAAATATTGCGATTAATTTTTAACAGTTCTATAAAAACAAACAAATACTAATTATTGAATATGTGGATGGGTCCGCAATGCTGGGTAACATCTGGTATTTTATTCGTCGTAGCATGCATGTTCATTTTGTTCCTGACCAGTTTCGGGGAATTTCATCCATCGTCAGAGCAAATTAACCAAGTTCCTGTAGAAAGTTCATTTCAACGTATTGTTTCTGTTACACTCGCACTTGTTGGTTTGTTGATTGTAAATATGTTGGGAGGTTATAAGGTTATGTTACTATGTGTGTTTAAGTGATTATAAATTTAATATATTGTATATGTAATAATTTTTTTTTTTTTAAATTAACTTTCGAAAAATTATCTCAAACTCTGTATATAATATTCTCTTATTTCATCAGAGATATTTCCCGTGATAGCCTGCTTCATTTTGTGGTCATCGACCGGTTTCGGGCGTTCGCCCATTATCAGGATGTTTTTGTTGAACAGTGTAATAAACATAGACTTGCACAGAACAAATACAGTCGATACACTCACTGAGTGTTATCAACTCACTAAGTGTATCAACTGTATTTGTTCTGTGCAAGTCTATTATTACACTTTTCAACAAAAACATCCTGATGATGAGCGAAAGCCCGAAACCGATCGATGACCACAAAATGAAGCAGGCTATCACGGAAAATGTCTCTGATGCTTTCCTGCTCTGCGGAACCAACCACCACAACATTCTCTTTTTTTTTATGGCTTTCTCTTTTTTTTTATAACATACACACACACACACACACATAGTAACATAACCTTATAAACCTCCCCACATAATATATACAACCAACAAACCAACAAGTGTGTGTGTAACCAAAACATTACGTTGAAATGAACTCTCTACACGTACTTGGTAAATTTGCTCTAACGATAGATGAAAATCCGAAACCGGTCAGGTACAAAATGAATATGCATGCTATAACGGCTAAAATACCAGAAAATACGGGTTACTTTATCAGTGTGTGGTTTTTATGTGGGAAATTAGGATTAAATTTACGAAATACTTAAGATTATATGCAATAAATCTAATTTTCTAATTATCTATTTTGTTATTATGGACTTAATGACTATAATAAGTGACTATAAATTTTATAAATTATACACGTAATAAAAATTTTTTTTAATTAATTTT